>OMLM01002971.1:181976-221729 GCA_900302695.1 Helostoma temminkii | reverse complement strand
TTAAAAATTCAGAAATTAGTAAGAGTGTAGTATAGTATATTATAGTATAGTATAGTATAGTATAGTATAGTATAGTATAGTATAGCATTTTTAAACATTTCTGACACAAATATTTGTGCTGCTCCAACAGAGAACCAGCAGATGGCAGACTTGGTCCTGTTATGTGGTGGCAGTGGGTGACAGGGAACTCTGTTCTCTGTTTTACTGGTGTTAACATATTTTGATACGTATTTCTTGGCATCACATAGGCCGGTAATCACCAAGTGGCTAGTAGACACACTGAAGGTCCCTTGCAAAACTAGGTGACTCCTGGCAAAGTGTGTCCAATATTGAAGTCAACAGGCCACGGTAGGCAGCCCTAAAAGAGTAGCACACATACTGAGAAACACCCACCCAAGAACAATGTGTACTGTGCATGAATGAAGCACACACACAGTAAATCCTGTGTGAAACACAAGAGGAAAACCACTTTGAAGCTGTTACTGAGACACCACCCATCACCTCTGTCTGTCTGTGGTCAGTCAAAGGCCACAGCAGGTTAAACACTGCTGCTTCCGTTAAAAACAGAAAGTAAACAAACCAACAGACAAGTGAGTTACACCTTTCTGGACAACAATGTAATATGGGATACTGTTTTTAAGTATTCAGGGTCCTGATACACAGAAGATGCTGGTCATCCGTAGAAGTGGCACTTTGGGTAATGGAGACTTACTGTCTCCATCATATCCTGTAGACATAGGATTTTCATCATCAGTAGGTTTGGCTGGAGTCACTAACAGATCAAACGTTTTGTATAAAAGTCTCGGGTCGCTGTGATCGATGTGATGTGAGATAAGTTCTCTTCAATTAAAAGTGCTTCTTTGACCATGCTCTTCTTTAATGTAGTAACTTGGTGACCTGATTTTATTCAATCTTACATCTGTTGTCCTGCATTTTCTTTATCATTCATCAAAAGCTGCTTTCTTTCCCTAGTCTTACCAACCTTTAAGATGCTTTAGATGTTGTGATACATACACATAACTAAATACATAAAGAGCTGAAGGGACAGTCTTTAACTTGTAAATTATTAAAAATGAATTGCAATGCATTAAGAGTCTAAGCCATGTCCTATAACTCCAGTTTTTAAAACCCTAGGGTAAAGATCCAGAGGTCCTCAAAACTGAGCTTAACTGTATTTGAATAATTACTCGATCACAAAAAAAATAATCTGCAACATGTTTGAATACTGAAAAATCATTTGAAAACAAAACTGTCAAATGAAGCGAATCAAACATCAAGTTTAAAGTTATATGTACAAGGTGCAGCACACCAAGTGTCACACCACAGACCAAACTTTGGCTCCAGAGTCCCGTATGTGGCTGGGCTTAGGCAACAAAAAGACTTGTGGTTCAAGAAAGACTGGTTTTGTTTAAAGGTAAATAAACACAGTAGTGACTGTTGTGTTTATTTTTATTAAGCCTGACTACTAACTAACTTTGGCCAAGTGATAAGTGCTTAATACAACCATAAAAAGTACAATGCAGAGACAGAAACTGGATGCTGTACTCTTTAAGAATGTCATTTTAAGTGAAAATTAATTTGAAATTAAAGCTGCGATAACTCATTTTACACATTTTCTAAGAAATTATGTAAAAAATGTTTCTCAGCTGTTCTGGATCATTTCATGTTTCTGGGTTACATACAGAGTTTCTGTTGTCAGCACAGAGAGACACTTTTTGCTACAAAAATATATTGTTTGAGTTACCAAACGCAGTTAAATGACCTTAAATGAAAACATAGAGCTACGTGATTATTAAAAATGACCAAAATCAATGAAAACAAAGAGCTACGTGATATTTTAAAATGACCAGAATCTGTAGAAATTCACAAAAAATGAACCAAAAATGTCAAAAAACAATGCACAATGAAGATCAGAGATAAAATGACCCCAGAATAATGTCAAATGACCAAAAATAGACACAAAATAACTAAATAGAGTAAATGTGTCTGGAAGTTCTGGGCCTTTTTCTGTCTCATAATCCATCAGTTTCCCAAAGGTGCTGTGCAGAAACTGGATTTGCTTCATCTCCATCAGGAACTGATGAAGTAGAAGCATCTTCAAGGACTTAAAGCAGGCTCAGTTACAAGTATGAGCATGTTTTGGAAGACTTGAACTCCTCACAGATATAATCCATCAGTTTACAGTGACAAGACTTTCCTCTTCAACATTTTGCATCCTGCAGACATTTGGCCATTTTCAGCTGCATTTAAACATCACTTCTGACTGTTGTAAGATGTCTCCTCACCCCGCATCTCCTCCAGCAGCTCTCCCTTCTCCTTCCTCCTCCTCTGTCACTTCAAAGCTCGTCCGCGCCCTTTTCGCCGCTGTATTTGCCGAGAGCTCAGCCCGTCGCGCAGCAGCACCAGGAAATGGAGGATCTGCGCTGGTGATGAGTGTGTAGCTGTGCACACTGCAGCAGCGACAGAACTGGGTGGGAGGAGAAACCAGCGACCAGCAGCCAGCACCAGGCGATAACTTTCAGCACTTCGAGGTATCTCAAAATAAGCTACTGTTTAACATTTTGAGCTTTTAAGAGCCCGCACGTCGCTTCGTGTAACTTTTACGCAGCTTTTGCGTTGGCTACAATGTTTAATTCGTCATTTATTCGTTGGGATTCGTAGCGGAAGATGGGCTTGGCTTGTCCGACTGTCGGATTCGTCTGCTTCAGAAAATAACTTCGCGCTTTGCTCATCTTTGTTTTAACCACTTGTTAATGCGTGTGTCCTCCTCGAAAACAGGTCCGTCCATCAGCAGGTGATCATGAGCGACGCTAATCAGCCCAAAGTTGAACTTTTTGTGAAGGTAAGTGATTGAATGATGACAGAGGAGAAAAAAAAAGAAAGAAAAGGAAACCGTCTCACCCAGAGAGTGACGCGGCGACACAGTGTGTCATTAATTTATTTAACAGACCTGAAGCTGCACAGAATTGTTGATTGTTTTAAGGTTTTCAATCTAATCAGTTCATCAGCATGTTGTTAGCAGAAGCTGATTACATCTCATTCATGTGTTTGTGTTTTACATTATATGTAATTATAACGTTGATGTCAGACCTGTGCTGACTCACTGGCTTATAACACAGCGGGACTAATCTAATTAAATGCTAATTAAGATAACAGGCAGCTGACTTTAATCTATATTTAGTTTGCTGACCAGGCTGGTTAATCCCCTTTTCTTTGAGCCAAAAGCGTGCTGTTATATCACCAATATGTCTTTCTCCACCTTCCCCTCGTGGTATTACACAAGTTTCAATCATGATTCCCCTGTATGAACATGTGAACATGTGCACCACCCTCGTCTTTTTTCTCTACAGGGGTGAAAAATGTTGTAACTTCCCTAAATACTAGTTTCTAGTCAGGCTACTCGGTGACACCTGATAGCCTTCATTAGCAGAGCAGCTTAGTGCAGCTTCACACCCTGGCCTAAAAGTAAGTGGGTTTTTGATTTACTGCGACTGCTCTCACCTTTAGGTGCCACACGAGCCACAGTACAGATCTTAACAGAGGCAGTGACAGACTTAACATGAAAAATGGCTTCCCACAACCACACAAGGCACATTTTATAGCTGTATGATCATTTCCTGAGCTGCCTACAGGCTCTACGTCCATGCACTGAAGACTGCACCAACAATTACTTTCCTTATTGTGTGATTTGATGATTATTTTTGATTCATTGTTCGCGCCGTTAAAAGGTTCAAGTGTTAAAATAGTGAAACAAACGAGCCCATTCCCATTTCCCAGAGTGGACTACTCATTTTACAATGTGAGGAAACTGAGAAAAGGAGCAAATCTCCACATTTGCTGAGCTAGAAGAAGAGAATTTTAACTTGAAAAATAATGAAGATTGTATTAAGTTATCACTAAACCAAAAACATATCAAAGATAATGTGCTTCCACCTTATTTGCTTCATATATTTTAAAATACACTCAATATCTTATGTAGTTTGCAGTGTTTTCTACAGGCTCATTAATTATTTAATCATTAATTTTGGCAAATCAGTTGGTAGTATCTAACCTTGATTTGCACATCATTACTTTTGTGATTTACCACTTAATTAAATCACAGATAATAACTGATTGTTTCAGGTTTTTGTTCTGCTTTAACTTACAAATATTTATTTATTGTAATTTATTGTGTATTTGGTGTAATCTAATCCATTACTTTACTTTTCAGATTACTCTCAACATGTTTTAAATAGTAAATCACTTGTACTTTGTACCTTGTATTTTCTCTAAGCTGCTTCTAAAATATGAAATTTCAACTTTCCATGTATCTTTGTGATGTTGAACAATATGTCTGATGATGCTTGTTTGTGATAAAGTCAAAGACTGTCAAGTGGATAAAGGTTGTTTTAATTCGATAACTGTTACTGAAAGAAAAAAAACAGCAGATTAACTGATAATCAAAATTATTGTTGGTTTCAGCCCTTTTAATCGTGCATGAAGATGATAAAATAACAATACATTTAGTACATTTTCATGTCTTTTCCTCTGTTTCCCAGGCGGGAAGTGATGGACAGAGCATTGGAAACTGTCCTTTCTCTCAGCGTCTCTTCATGGTGCTGTGGTTGAAAGGAGTCACCTTCGATGTTACCACAGTGGACATGAAAAGGTGAAAAGTTTTTCACCTGTGGGTTTCTGTTGGCACAACAGAGGCATTTCTGCCTTTTGGTTCTAATGTACCGTGCAGTAAAGCAACAGCAGCATCTCATTCAGATATTTAGCGTTGAAAGACACAAACCCGCTCTGGTACAGATTTAGTGAAAGCTGAACATGTTTTGGCTGCAAACATGAGTATTTTCCTGTGGTTACATGTTTGTTTGTTTTTTTTAATTTCCTTTCAAATGCCGTTTCACCTTCTTCTTTGTTCCCATTCCTTTTCCATTGAACCCTGCATCTGTCTTTCTGACTCACTCTCTCCTCCTACATGCGTCTGAGTTTTCCTTTTTCTGTCCATCTATAGGAAGCCAGACATCTTGAAGGACCTGGCTCCTGGTGCTCAGCCTCCCTTCCTGTTGTACGGCAGCGAGGTGAAAACTGACACCAACAAGATTGAGGAGTTCCTGGAAGAAAACCTCAGCCCGCCAAAGTAATTTTTCCACCCATCTGATTTCAAACCTTTTTATTTTAAGCCCTAAAAGTAGCAGAACCTATTCATTAGTATAAACTTTAAAATACGATACATGGAAACTCAACAAGTCAACTAAAAACGCACAGTAATTTTTACACAAAAGCAACAAAGACTCACAAGTTATGTTAATAACTGAGGAAATAAACCTTTAGTCTGAGTATTTAATGCTGACCTTATGAATCCTGCTCAGTGTTTCATGACGTTCAAGACAAGCAGCTACCTTCCTTATATTGTGTCAACGGCATTGTGCTGTCGGACTCCACCTGTCCTATGTCAGTACGTTTTTTTTTTTTTAATTGTTGCATAAATAAATGATAAGGACTCATTCCCACATATAGCCAACAGATCTCAGATTCAAATGAACGTGTGCATGTCTGAAAGGGGTTTTTGATGAAGTAGGTGGATGTACATCAAGCCAGATTTGTACAACTGAGTAGCTGCAAATCTTTTTCAGAGCAAATTTCTCTGAAAAAGAATGAACAGCAGCTTTGATGATCAGCTTCATCCCTCAAGTTATTTTTCACGCTAACGAAAGCTCGTTGATTGTGCAGATGCTTTCTGTCCTGCATAATGCTAAACAAAACAAAACAAAACAAGCTGTTTGAAGATGCCACATTGTGCTTTTTTGACATTTTTGATGACCAATAGAAAAGATTTTTTATTGTTATTGTTATTATTGTTATTATTATTATTAATCTCCATGTTGTTTTAGGTATCCACGTCTGGCTGCTCGTAACCCAGAGTCCAACACAGCGGGTATGGATGTCTTCTCCAAATTCTCCGCTTACGTCAAGAACTCAAACCCACAGGCCAATGAAAGTAAGTGGACCTAATATTTCTAAATAAAAGTGTAATCAGAGTTTCAATATTATAATCTAAAATAGATGCTGCATGTAGATGTGGTCCATTTACATTTTTAATAGTGCCTGCTTTATTTTCTGTGATATTTTCTGTGTTTGTGGATTTCTCGTCAAACTATCCCCTCAGGTCTAATTGAGCATTTGAGCATTGAGCATTTCTGTGTGTGCACTTGTGCTCAGATCTAGAGAAAGGCCTGCTGAAGGCTCTGAAGAAGCTGGATGACTACCTTGGCTCCCCACTTCCTGATGAGATCGACGAGAATAGCTCGGATGAAGTCACTTCCTCGTCCCGCCCCTTCCTGGACGGCCAAGAGCTTACACTGGCTGACTGCAACTTGCTGCCTAAGCTCCACATTATGAAGGTAATCTTCTGTTTCAAGCTGTGCAGCTTGTGGATAAACAGATTACAGGACTGAGACATAGCTTAAGTGTGAAACTGACTTGTGGGGGTTCTCAAACAATTTTTGTTTTTCCCCTTCAGGTGGTGTGTTTGAAATACCGAAACTTCAACATCCCCCAGTCCCTAACAAACCTCTGGAGGTACCTGAACGCTGCGTACGCCCGGGAGGAGTTTGCCTCCACCTGCCCAATTGACGAGGAGATCCACATCGCTTATTCTTCTGTAGCTAAAGCTCTCAAGTAGGAGGACCACAGCATGCACAAGTCACAGTTACACCAGCAGATCAAGACAGAAAAGCACACATACACACAATTGCACCCGAGCGCAGCAACAGTCACTCTGCAAGCAACTTGGTTGTCATGTTAATCTTTTCTGACAGTGAGCTTTTACTGCATCTGCAGTTTAATCTCCAGTCGCGTTAAATGTTTTTGCCTTTTATAATGTTGAAGTTTTACTTTCTTCCCCCTGAAAATGCCACCACAGTCGATTTGGAATGAAATAACCACAATGTGCTAAAAGTATTTGCTTTAATTGAAAGGTTTGGACTGTGTGAAAACACTTTTATTCACAGACCCTTAGTTTTTGGTGTCTCAAAAACTACTGGACAAACTAATACAATCATAAATTAAATTATAATTTTGAATAACACTCACAGACATCAGAAGATGTTGGGTTTGTTTTCTAATGATGCTCAGCCAAGCTTTTACTGCAGCTGTCTTCACTTCCTGCTTCTACTGGGGGGAGGGTTGCCCTCAGTTTTAGCTGAGTGGGATTCGGGTCAGCTGATTGGCTGTATCATCTGAGTTTACCTGGACATTCAAGTCTTTAGGAAATCAGTGAACCTTTGGTTACATGTTGACCATGTTGCTTGCAGACACACAAGTGGTACATGTGCACACGCCTACAACTACAGCCTTGCTTGTGTACAGATTCACCGTCGGTAAATACACACTGTAAAGTTGGAAATATTCCTTGTCTTTGTGACGGATGCTACACTATATACAAATATATATTTGCTTTTGAAAAAATCAACAGACACAAAGATGCCTATGGTGATCAAACTTTCACGAGTACCTTACAAGCCTCACACAAGCTGATTCAACTCTTATTGTCTTGGCACTGAGAATGATGTTTTTGTGTTCAAACCAGATCACCTGCCAAAGTGTCTTTAGCGGTTTGTGTGTAATCACAGATTCTTCACATTTACTTTGTTTAATTTCTGCAGGAATAAGGCCTTTTTACTTAGTTTTCTTTTTTTTTTTAAGCCAAGATTTATGTAAATGTACTTTTTTTTTTTTTTTTTTAAATTCGTCATAGTGCACCTTAAAGAGGAAGGGGGTGCGGACTAGTTCTCGCTATAGAGGCAGAGCTGAAAACAGTTACAGAGACAGGAAATTATTTCAATAGGCTCGGGCTTCCCCTTTCTGTGCTTCCACGGTAGATGCAAAGGATTATTCAAGATTACTGAACTTGATTGTGAGCTGCAGGAGCCTTGCCAACAGTTTATTCTGCTCTGCCTCACATGTATGAAGGATCTTTTTTTGTCATATAAAAGAAGGAGATCATGTTATACTGAAGTTGCTATGAAGGCTGTTTGTTGCTCAAGTGCTTCACTCGTCCTGGCTCCTTCTGCAGCCTAGGCCTGCTACAAGGCCTGTTCTGAGACATGAGGGTTGGAAAAACAGCAGGAAGTTTAATGTATACATGCACAATGTTTAAAATGAAAGTGGCATTGGCAGCTTTTTATTATAGGCAATATTTTTTCCTATATGTCTCCCTGTTTTATATTCATTTTTAAAGAAAGCTGAATAATTCATAATAATTCATCTGCTGTGTCCTGTAGTTTCTAACAAACTTTCTTTACACAGGTGTGTTTGTTGGTCTATTTTCAGCTGTGAATTAATCCACATTTAGTGCGTGAGTTTACAGCAGCAGAACAAACAGTGCCCCTGTTCATGATAAGGATCAGTCTCTATCCAAAGTTTTACTTGGCACAGTTCCTGAAACAAGTCTGATACTTGTATTTATCCAAAAGCTGATTAACTGTCTGTCTATGACACAATGATGTAATAACTCTTTGACACATCTTCGTTTTTGAGCTACTTAGATTCAGAATTCAGACAGTTTCATAAATAGTTTCTCACATTCAGAGTCTAAATTGAACTCCCACTGAAATCCTGCACAGAGAGAAGGACTGACTTTATGTTAGCAGAACCTTTACAATATATCCAGATCCAGTCTGATTCTGGTCTTAAGGATCTGCTCTGGATCTCTACAGTTTGGCCCAGTGATGTGTTTTTAACCGTGTTGGCTCAAGGGATAGCTGTGACATCGAGTCCACCACTGTTGTCCACACAGAAATATAGTTTATTGTTTTGCTTTGCATGAAATTGTGAGATAGAGGCCTAGTGAACGGATTGAATAAAATTTTGATTGAGATATTCGCGGCCCTCTCAGGATGAACAACAATTGACAGTTGATTTTAATTTGTCCAATATTCTGAATTATAACTAAATACTTGCAGGATTATGTTAGCAACTGTTAGCTTCAGCTAAAAGGTGAATGTTAGCGTGCTAATGTGCTAAAATATGAGCATGTGCATGTCGGCACTGTCACTGTTAGCATTTACCTCACAACAGCAAGTTATTTTCGCTGCTTCTGTGGCTGTAATCATAATAATCTTTGGACATCAGTGGAGCTCAGTGGCACAGAAAGCAGAACGATGTGCACAGACCAATCTTTTTAGTGTAAAGCTTTGGCCTTGGTTTTGTTTTTAGATCTCTAATTCTTGTAAAAGTAAATTGAAAATTGGTTGGGAAAATCTGAAACTAGTAATATGCCTTGTCAGACTGTAGCTTGTGTAGAGGATTTAATTAACTGTAAGGGAAATTATATAGAATTATAACATTTATAGTGGCTGTGCCGATATTAAACATCTTTGTAGTTCATTAGCTTCGTCACGTCAGTGTAAAACACATTAAAAAGTTAAACCTAAGTGCAATTGAAAAGAAGTGATGAGACAATCTTGTACACAGTTGTATTACAGTAGACATCCAGAGTGAGCACAGTTAAAGTACATGTTAACCCTTTCACTGCTGAACTGCTCGGTGTAATAGAAGTGTTGCTCAAAGAGAGGATACATTTATTTGACTGAATTGTTGTGGATTTCATCTATTTTCTGATGGTTAAAGGGATTGTGTCTGAATAATTTCATCATTGATGTGTTATAATATTTCATAGTTTTTGCTTTTATTAGTTTGTCTTTCATTTCACAGTAGTTTTTTTTTTTTTTTTTTTTTAATGCTTGTCATGTATTTCATCTGTTATGGGATAAATATCATGCTTTGTGCTTTGTTTCTTCCCCCTATGCATTTCTTTTATGTCTCATTTCTTGCTGTTTGCCATGTAGTCCGAAGCAGGTTGCACTTAAAAGTCCACAGGAAGTAAACATTTACTGTGGACACTAAACCAGAAGATTTAAATCGGCAGTGAAGACAATCAAACCAATAACACAGCTGAAATGTATTTTGTACTTTTAACCTCGTTCAACACATCAATGTTACAAAGACACATTTATTATTGTCTCAATAAAGTATCTTTAACAAATCAAGCAGCGACAGATGTGTTCTTTTTTGTTAGTATATTATTGTAGGGAACAACATTTAGATGGATAGAAGAAGACATAACAAATGTCTAGAATTTAAGATGTTATAATATGTTGTTTACTTGAATCTAAGACAGCAACATTATTAAAACATTAAAGTACATATAAAACTGAGCTTCATTAGTAAGTACAATGCTCAGAAGTGGTCAACTGAGGTTTTTTAAGCATCACTTTGATATGTTATAAGAACATATTGACATTTTGGTCAATTTGCATAATTTATATAATGATTTGAAATGTGGTAAATACGACCCCGGCAGCAAGCAGACAATAAAAATTTGTGTTTTAACATTTAACATAACATTTTACTTAATGATGTTTAAAAAGTCGAAAATTGCTAATTGTGGCATGTGCAGACGTTTGGCCACTCTCTCAAGTCGCTACTTTGAAAATCAGCTAAATGCAGTCACTTCAGAAAGTATTCAGACCCCTGCACACTTTGGAAAATAATTTTAAATTGAAAAATGCACTTTTTCCAAATTAATATACACATAGTATCACATAACAAAGTAAAAATCCCAGGATTTGGGCTGGTTATCCCATTCTTCCACAAGATTGGATGACAAGTGTCAAGTGTTCAAGATTGTATGAAGTGGTTTGAAAACTTTCAAAGTGACTGACAGTTAATTACTTATTTTTACTGACTATATTTTGGTAGGAAATTGTGCAACTCTGGTTTATTCTCCAGTTTATTTTTACTTCCAGAAAGCTGAAGGATCACTATAATTAGAAATATAGTGTACTACAGAAAAAAACATCCATATTTTGCCAAATTGTTTTTTTTTTGGCTTTTCTGTAATGTTTGAGTTTGGTCTTGTGAACGTCTGCATGCTCCTCCTGCTTCTAAATTTTTCTCAGTTGAAATAATCCAAAAGGAAAAAAAAAACAAAATGTATGATATTACGTTACGTAATTACATAATACTTCAGATTACACAAACCCAAATGTTGGGAATGAATGAATGCTTTTAAATAATTTTTGGACAGTAGCATAGTAGTCTCAAACGTTTCAGTGCATCACTACTGTTATTTGCTGGGGACCATTTTGTTCATTGTAAATTTGCTTTTAAACACAGGACCTTTGAAACCTTGTCGTCACACCACTTTATTAACATGTACCTGTGAGTGTTAGCTTTTATACGTCTTTTCCAGATAATCTCTGTAAGCACAGCTCCAGCTTCAGGCCAGCAGGAGAGCGAGTGCAGGCAGCAGACAGAGAGCGGCTCTTCCCCAGCTGAGCGCAGCGACAGACACGGCCCCGTTGCACAGGTCTGTATCACAGCAGACGTTGGTGTAGTTGAAGTAGAGGCCTGTTGCGTATTTTTGTCCACTCAAACCACACTGGGAGGGGACGGCACAGCTCTTCTCGTACAGTGTCACCTCCAGTGAGCCTACGAGAGCAGAGAGAGGAGTTTTATTTTGGTGCTGGTGGTGATCAAGACCGTCTCATGCTCATAAGCAGTAAATGTGGTTATAATTTAGTTTGTATCAATTTAAATGCTCATGGGAGAAGTTACATTATCTTTACACTAACAGTGTAAGTGTGACAGTGTTATAATGTTATAATGGACATGGGATATAATTTAGTTTTTTATGTGGCACACCTTGGTCCAAGTTAGGTTACTTTTAATACTAATTGTCCGCACCACAGGTATTAGAGAGCTGATGAGAAATGTGCTGAGATATGATCTATTGAGTCATTCTTTTGTCTCGATTTGTTTTTAAACCTGCAGAGTCGAGAAATGGTCAGTTAGCTTCCATAACAAAAAGACTGAGAGCTCAGGTAGTACAACCAAGTACATTTACTGAAATACTTTCTACCACTTTATATTTCACTTTAAAAGTTTTATCACCACATGTAAGCGCACCATGTTTACTGAAATGTTCAGCTGCCGCTTTATAAATCACACATTATATGATTTCATTAGCTGTCTGATATCTTGTTATGAATTGAACATTTAATGTTTTAAGAGAATTATTGTGATATTTATTGTTTCAGAAGTTACGACCTCCTGCTTTAAGAGGATTTGAGTTACAGTCTATTCTTCAGGTGTGGGTGCAAACAATGACAATCAGCATTTTCACCTAACAGTCAGTGTTTCCACTCAAATCCAGTGACGTGCAGCTGAACTGTTCTACAACGTACAGTACATACTGTACATTTCTCAAATATCTGTTACCAGACCATGTTTGGTACAATGAGGCTTTGTTGGCAAATTTGTGGCTGTCGTGTCCTAGATTCACAGAAAATAATCTCTCTCTTTCTCACACACACACACACACACACACACACACACACAGAGGACACTCACTGAGTGTCCCACAGATGGCAAGTGTACACAAACTCTTTACTTACAACAGGCCCCACACTGGAATCTTTACTTACACCCATGTAAAACTGCATGTACTCGCCTAAAACGTTTCTCCAAGTACCGTGTCAAATGCTGTGCTCAAGTTGAGTATGTGTGCTCTAAAATGCAGTTTAAATATTAACATATCAAAAACAAACTGTAGAAACACTTTTGAAGTTGAGGTTGATAATGTAACATATAATGATAAAAGTCCAGTCCAGATGTGTTCAACATCAGAGTTTTTGCTTTCAATTAGTGAAAGTAAAAACAAAATGTTGGCAGCTACACACTGGTGGAACTAAAATTATCACGTGTGTGAACTCATTTCACATTTGTGTACTCTTCACTGCATCTGTTAAATAGTAACTAAAGTGGTCAGATACATGCAGTGGAGTACAAGTAACAAAATGGAGACACAATAGTACTAAAATGTACTGAAGTGCAGTGTTGGTAAATGTTGTTAATTACTTTCCTGACAAAACGACATATAGACACACACAGATCAGGATCTCACCCCTGCTTCCTGTAGCGACACTGGACAGGCAACGCTGCCCGGTTGGACACTCCTGAGGAAACTTAAAACAGTCCAGGGGCGAGATGGCGGGGAACAAACAGGTGTAACAGCACAGACAAGCTGAGGGAGGTATCAGATTATATAGAGTAAGTGTTAAAGTTTAATCAACCCTGTGCTTTGGGCTGAATTCAACAATAACAAAAGGACATTTTAAATGTGACTCATAAAGATGATGTATACTCAGTGGTATCACATCTGAAAATAAAGAATAAACATGTTAGTGCTCCCTGGTGGACACTTTCTATATCACCTCAAAGATAATTACTGTACTGCTGCGTCTCTCATCACTGTGATGAACACTGATACTGATTTATGTGGGAAAAGCTAAGATCAACTCATAATAATATTTATAAGCATTTCATGATTTGAGTATTTGGTACAAGTCAAGTCAAGAGCCCATACACTGAGGGTACAATTTTGAAGTACTTGTACTTTATTGGATTATTTCCAGTTCATGTTACTTTTTCTGTTACTTCAACATTGTTTAAAATACACTGTTTTCTTAGTGGAGTACTTTTATTTCTGTAGTTTTCCACTTTTTAATTGAGTAGAAATCAAAGGGAACTTTTACTTGTAATGGAGTATTTTTTAGGCAAATACTTGAAATGAGTTACTTTAAAATCCTCAACCAGGTCCCATATGAAAACTGTTTGAATTCTCAAATGAAATAGGAAGGTTAGGTCAAAAGTCTTTTTTACAGAAGTCTTCGCTTTGCACTAAAGTCTATCTGAAGCAGTACATTAAAACAAGTGTGTATCCTCCAAAGTGTAAAATTCCTTCTGTTTTATACTGAGCTGTTTTGTAAAGAAATAACGTGAAGAAAAAAAGACTAACCATTAGATGGATATATTTTAGTATCCAGCATGATCAGGAGGAATAATTAAATCAAGCAAAATCTGTATATTGACACCAGAAAGCTATTTGAACTTGACAACTGTGAAACTATCCTTTGAGAAAAGTATAAATGACATATTCAGTTGCACAGGTGTTGCTGGAAACCTTCAAAATTTCACCTATTAAACTACCTAAAAAGTATTAGTCCTACATACCTGCCAAGGGGAGGCCACACAGGAATACAATCAGAACTTCTGAACGATGCATCGTGCTTACAGTCCAGTTAAGTCCCCAAAGGTTCACTCTTCAAGCTAGGTGGTGTCCAAATTAAAATCCTTTCCTGGGATGTCAGAAGCCTGTCATTGAACTAACTGCTGCAGCTGAGCGGCTGTGTCCCACAACTCAAAGTCTCTTGGTGACTTTTCTTCTGTATTTTTTCTTCCGCCGATAAGTTGCTCATCTCACTCTTGACATTTCTCTTTTGTCGTAGCTGCGATCTGAATTCCCATGATGCTTGACTGGCCTGTCACCTCCCTAAAACTTCTAATTGAATTTAGAGCAGTTATCAAGATCAGGTGACAAAGTTAAAGACAACCTAAAAATATGATGCACATATTGTGTGTATTTAGTTACTAATTTAACATCAAGTCTGTGACTCTTGAACAAAAGCCTGGTGATACATTTATTAAAAGAAGAAGAAGAAACAAGGACAATACTTTATACTTAGAGACAAAATAGAGAGAAAAGGGAGTGGAGAAAAGTGTGTGAACAGTGTGAACAGTATTCAGAATTTTTTACAGAGTTTGGTTGGTGCCTTGATTTTCTATATATGACAGAATTTCTACAGTTCAAGCTACAGACTTGTTCCTTGTAACACAACAAATAGCCATTTATTGGAGGTGAAATAAACATTGCAGGAGTATATACATCTGGGACAGAAAGTGCTGTAAAGAAATGCTAAAAACAGGTCAGTAAAGTCAGCACAGTGTAGAAAGAGTCAGCATCTTAGAGAAGGAGACAGAGTGAGAAAGTCAGCATGTCAGAGACAGAGGGTTGGTGATTTGGACCGCGAGTCAGTTTAACCGAATTATCCTTTAGGGCGTAATAGAAGACGTGAGGGCAGCAGGCAGGGCGGTCTGCTGACAGCAGTCTTGTGATGGACTGAGTCGGACTGAATAAGCTGTTTACCAGTTGATTAACACAACACACAGTCAAACGCCTAAAAGATGTCCTCAAATGGAGTCACACTGTTATTAGACAAACCATACATACAAATCATTTTCATGTTAACTGGGATGACATGCTGTAGTGATGAGTAGGTGCCGGAATGAAAGTTATGACTTGATATGTTTTGTTGTTACAGCACTAGATTTTTGAATTGAGTTTGGTAAGATCAGAGCTGTTCACACACCTTTCTGATTTATTTTTGTAGTTTAAGGAGCTTGAGGGATTTACACATATCCTGCAAAGTAACACTGCAGACCAGATCACTACTGGTGCAAAATAAATATAAATAGTATTATTACTATTGCAGCTTTCCAAGAGGTAAGAAGTACTTAAACTTTGTATTTATGTGGGAACTAAGTGTTATAACAAGTTTAAAACTTATAGGTTTCAAAAACCGCAACCCAGTGAGTGAGAACCCAAAGCACATAAATGGGTTTTGCACATCCATATCAATGAGATTATAGGCCGTGAACGAAAACAAACTGATTTAAACTCACAATGAAAGTCTATTTTTGAGTTTAAAACTGAATACTAATTTCAGAGACGGCCTCAACTGTGGTTTATGTGTGACTCTTTAAGAATTAACTGTGAGAAACGGAAGCCCAGGAGTGGAGGATCACTGTAAGAGGCAGATCGTGGTGAACCAGCTGATGCTATATTTGAGAGGGATGTTTTGTGCTGGCTGAAGGATCTCAGTGCACAGATGGTGTTTTAATCCTGTCTGTGGCCTCTTCAACCCATCCTCCACCCCCTCTGCCCCTCCGCATTTCCTCTACTTTTACACCAATCTCTCTTTCTTGCTCTGCGTACAGTTACAAAACAATATTTCTTTCTTCTTTCTCGCTGTGTTGTCTCACCCCTGCCTTCCAACCTCGGCTGCAGTAACTCAGTCTGGTCAGCAGAAGGGAATATCGCCCCACCTTACGTAGTCACAAACTCTAACACGTGCATGTTATATACATAATCACAGCCATCTGTTGCCTACATGTATTTGTACATATTTACATCACCGCCATGCACATTTAAAAAATTAATAGTTGCTATGTTTCACTGGACTACTGTAAACACAATCCACAAGCCTGCAGTTCAGATAACAGGTTCTCTGAGACTGTCTCTTTATCCAACCCTCTCGGCTGTGTCCAACATGATTTGACCCACATTTCAGAAAAAGCCTGATTATTTTTTGTCACGTCACACAGAAAGGCACGACAACAAACATTCAGCCCCAAAGAGGGCCTTAATCTATGATGACCTCGAATAGATGGAGTGGAAAAACCAATAAACCCTAAAGACAGCCAGGTGAACTGTGGGTCTGATTTATTTAGATCACTGTGAGAGAACGATGTTGACTTATTTGATTCGCTGAAGACAGTCCAAGTTTGTTTTAACAAGCAGATGCAGTGCAAGTTGAGATGGAAGTCTCCTGATACACCAGCTGAACGTTCATAAACAATTAATCAGGATGACAAGGGAAATATGAGACGCGAGTCTTAAATCCTGGACATTAGCCTCATAGAAACATTAAGTGTCTTAATAAGGGTTGCAAGAGCAGGAGTACGTGTGGGAAAAGCAGCCAGATGAGGCCTGATAATTAACTTCTTATAGAGCTTCCACTGATGTATAGCCAATTTTAAAAGATCTGGTATTTCTGCTAATTTGCTGCAGATGCATTGTGTTGTCAAGTTACATTTTCCTCTCAGAAGGCTCCACATTGCCAAGTCTAAGCCCTGTTTCAGACCTCAGTGTTAGCAATGTTGAGGTCAAATGTATTTTATTGTCTTTTGTGGCTGTAAAATCACACAGTTGGGTGTAACTTTATGCTAACAGTAGCCTATGTGTACAATGCTTACTTTTGATAAGCTTAAATATGGCAACTTTGTCAAACTAAAATAGTTGTGTTGGATCTTAAAAGTTTATGTTTGTCCTAAAGTTATCAACATTACTAATTAGTTACAGTTTTCCATGACAAGTACTGCCAAGAAATGCCTTCGCTATCACTACAGGAGCTAGCGCTAATGCTAGCTTAACGTCAACGTTTAATCGTCATAGAAACCAGCTCCATTTGTGACATCAGTTACTGCTAATGTTGAAATTAAATATATTTTATTGCGCTTTTTGTGGCTCCAACTATGTTTATTCTAGGATTAAAGTCGATTAAAGTTGTGTAATATTGTGTAGTTGTGTTTTTATTGGCGCAGAATTATCGAATCTTACTTAAGGATGATATAATCCTTATTATCGATTATATAATACACCGAAAGCGTTTGATAACACAACTCTGGTGATTTGTACCCGCCTGATGATTGTAGGTGTAGCTATCAGCACTACTATAACGGTAGCTGTGGGGATGCAAATCAGCGTTGATTGAATCCGGCCAGGACGTATGGGGGATGGGGGTGCTGGGATGAAAGGGTGGGTGAGACCTGTCAACTCACCTTAAATACTAGAAGGAAACGGGAAGTTGGCTTTCAAAAATAAGAGCATAACGGTGGCCACATTTTTGAATTTACTTGTGTCCAAAAAGGCATTATATATCAAATAATAAATTTCGATGTGTTGAGTATGTGAAAGACAATACGAACAATAATACACGAAGTAAATTTTGTATTTCAGGTACAAGTTAACCGTAACATTTTAACCCAAGGTATTTTCAAGGAAATTTATGCAAAGTATAACAGGTATTAAGCCTGTAATACCAATTCTGTCATATTATACATAACTTGATTATTATAACTCAATCATCAGCAGCATAGTTGTAGTTAGTTGTGTGGGAGCTAACGTGTTAATTTAACGTGAATAATTTTCTTTATTCGTAACTGATAAACAAGCAAAATGACACATTCAAATGTTTTCTTCTGTCTAACCATACATTTCACCACTTAAGATATTCAGCTATCTGTAATTTAAAACGGTGGAACTATGTTTAAGATTTTGTATGGTAAATGAAAACTAAAACCTTACAAAGTTGGTTGTTTAATTTTGAAATAAGTAACCGGAACTACGCATTTTCACAGCCGCCATCTTGACGCGGTCTCCAGAGAAAGACTGAGGGAGTAGGAGGGGAGAATAACGGGAGCAGGATCACTGTGGAAATTAAATCAAACACAGGGAAACGCGACTGAAGCGGAGAGACACGCCACTTAAACGGGTAAGCAGACCTACATTTACATTTGTATTCGTTATCCATGCAACTTCTGGTGGTGTTGGTGATAGTTTCTCCCGTTAGAAAGCTGTGTAACATCACCAGAAGTATTTGGGAAGGAACACTGAACTGTTGGGCGGTGCACTCCTGCAGCCAAACGCTCAAGATGTTTTGTTCCTCGTATGACTGATGTCCACAATGTTTTTGCAGCTTGACAAACTCACCCTAAAGGTACCAGATGAAAAATTTAATTGTAAGAATACTGTTTTGTGGAGGTGAAGCTATTGTTTGGTACGCTGTTAAATGGGTTTGACATCCCAAACTTGCTGGTAAGAGTCATAATGTACATTTTGTGTTGCCTGACAATAAAACAATCAAAATCCAGCACTTGTTGCATAAGTTATGAGGCAGATTTAGGAAACATCCTGTGGAGGTCTGCAGCCTCACAGTGGGGGGACGTTAGCTCCCAGAGTTACAGGAAAGATGATGAAAGGGCAATTGTCCCATATCTAACCCACTGCCCAAATACAGAAAGCCTCTGCAGATTATTACATGGCTTTTAAAAATGTTTCCTTATAGTCTCACCCTGGACAATGCTGCTTTTGTTTAATTTAAGCTGTGCTCATCATTTTGAATTACTTCAGCTGCCCTTGGATGTTTTGCATGTCATGAATTGGTGTAGTTTTAAAATAAAACATTTTACAAAAATTTCACAAAATTTTGTGTAGTCCTTGTTCTAGAGTATTTTTTAGATATTTATATCTCAGACTATAAAGGCTGTGACCCTGAAACGTCCAACAGAAGATGCATGCACCGGAACTCATAATTGATCTTTGTTCCATTGTGTCCAGACTTGGCCTTGATGTTTCCATCTTCCTCCTTCATAGGCTGGGTTCATCTGCTTCCACATCTTGGAGTCTGCACATGGGAGAGTAGTCAGCGCAGTGTTCAAAGGAAAGAAACAGCCGAGAGACGGGGATGAAGAGGCTCCTCGCTTTTCTACTGGACCCCCTGATCCATCGCATTAGCTTCATTTAGGGTTTTCACACAAACCCACTGATAAAGTTGCAAATTTATAGATATAGACACATTTTTTTTGACCACTTCCTTGCTTCCTGCTAGAGTAGTCTGAAGAACATAAGATCTTGCCAACAATTTTGTATAGGAAACATGGCAAACGTGTGCCAATATGGGTTCTTCACCCATGCAGTGGTACGGGGCATACCAGAGACCTTTGGGAAGACTGTGGGAGACAGCCACGAGAACGGGGAGATTTCAGTGGACCTTCCCAAAGCTCAGCGTCAATTTGGATGTCTGACAGGAGCCTTGAGGCAGAAGGTTGGCCTGCAGCTGATCGAGATCCCCCCTGACCCTGAGCTGCCAGAGAGCTGGAGGATAGAGGATGTGGCAGTCATCCAGGGAGACACAGCACTCATCACCAGACCCTTTAAACAGCAGAGACGCAGTGAGGTAACACAGGGAGAAGAAAATGGTTTTAGTGACCCATTTGTGCACCTCTAATCTTCTGATAATGCTCTTAATCCTGCTATGTAAGATAAAGGGAAGCAAATAGTATCCCTTTGTTTCAGTTTCAGTATAGTGTGACAATGAGGCAGACACATTTGTTGAAACTAGAATTCAGTTGCTTTTGTGGTTTTGTTGTCACACAGGGAGTTTATTGTTGTCAGTGTTGGTGCGTTCTGTTGCCTTTTGGAAATTCCACACATCTGAGACTAGACAAGAGATGCCCAAACTCATATTACCCTTTAGGAGGTTAGAGATTATGATTTGATTTTAGAGGTATGTTGCTTCTTCCAGGAAACTGAATTGGCTACAGCTTATAGTGAAAATAGTTGAGATGTTTTATTTCACTGGTTTGTAGTTTCCAACTAAATTCCAAATTATTTCCAAGGATGTTTCATAGACAGAACAATATGATTAGGTTCCTATAATAGGAATTCATTCGAAATGCTTTTAGTCAGAGGGCAACAGGTGAGTTGCACATATGAAATGAAAAAAAGAACCAATATTATTATTCTTCATGTGAAGAATAAAAAATCCAAGAATATCTTAATGATGGGTTAAATTGACACATTTTTCTTGCACAACTAACTGAACTAACAGTCACTTTTTCCCTGTAGTGTCAAATTATACAGGTGTTTCTAGGAAGACATTACTAGACAGTAAATGACATGTAAAATTAAGCATCTCCAAAATACAAGTTGTTTTAAAATGTCACATGTCCACTTATATTTAACAGGTCTGTAATATGAGAAGTGTACTTAATATAACAAATGAAGTTAAAATTTCTCTCCATCTTTATTTCCCTCTCTTCCTCCCTCAGGTGGAGGCAGTGAGGAGGGTGATGTCAGAGCTGAACCTGACCGTGGTGGAGATGGGGGGTGAGGAGGGGGGCTCTGGAGGAGCCACACTGGAGGGCAGCGACGTCCTCTTCACGGGCAGGGAGTTTTTCGTCGGTGTCTCCTCCCACACCAACCACAGAGGAGCCGAGGTGCTAGCAGACACTTTCAGGGTAAGAGACACTGAGGAAAGACACTTGATAGATGAAGGTCCGCCTCTGTGTAATTCAGTCAAGCAGACAAAACGTTCATACATTTCAGAGAAATGTGTCCATACCGCAGCAAATTTGATATACTCATTGGTTATAGCTTGTTGTCTGTGCTTCCACATGCAAAAATCTCTTGTCGGAACATGAACCCAGCTGCCAAAAAGAGCAGGTGGACATTTGCTGAATTGCAATTGGGGAATTACAGTTTGTAAACGGTGATGAATGAGCTCGTTCCTCTGGCCAAATAATGGAGACCGCACTCAGGCTCGACACGTTCTGGCCATTAGTATTGATTCCCTCACTTCTCTTAAGTGCAATTTGCCGTCTGTTTTAGAAGCTCACACACTCACCCCTCCCACACTAGGTCACATTAGACTGACACAACACTTGAACAAGTGAGAGTTCATGTGTTCAGAGCAGAGGATGACAGAAGTAGACCAGCAGACCGTTTACTCAGTACATATCATGTTTCAGAGCCTTTAGATCCGTTTATTCATAAAATTTTATCGTACAAGAAGTGCCTTTGAAATATGCATAATTTAGTATTGATCGTAACAATGAGCGAAAGGTTTCCATATGAAAAACATTATTGTAGTCTAGAATGTCAGTGTAATTTTTATTAATATATTTGCATTTGATCATACTCACATATCAGACAATATTAATGTTGGATTGATTCAGGAAAAAAATAAAAAGCGTTTTACATTTAAACATTTTATCTTGAATATTTTGTCACACAATTATTTAAAAACAGAAACTTTGTCATTTATAGTTGGATTAAAAATCTAATAAAAAATCTTTATGAGGTTTTATAGTTAAGAGAACCAGCATCTTCTGGAAGCTGATACTGGCTGGTATTATTGCACAATATTTTCTCTCTCGTTCTATTTTTTTAATTTAAAAGTTGCCATTTCCAAGTCAAACATTTCCACTACTTACATGTGTCAGTAAACTTAACCTGATGACAAGATCATGGGAAACGCTCAAAACCTAAAATTATTTTAGTTAAATTTAGATTTAAAGATTAGAGTTT
Organism: Helostoma temminkii; assembly: GCA_900302695.1. Classification (NCBI taxonomy): domain Eukaryota; kingdom Metazoa; phylum Chordata; class Actinopteri; order Anabantiformes; family Helostomatidae; genus Helostoma; species Helostoma temminkii. The sequence goes on along the minus strand of OMLM01002971.1, from coordinate 199,909 downwards.
TACTGTTATTAGGTTTTACACTTAGCTTATGTGAAGCACTTTAAACTGTGTGAAAGGCTCTATAATTAAAGTTTGACTAAATAAGCTTAAACAGCCATATTTAGTAATTTGGTATTTGGTGTGCTGCATCTTATAATATAGACGTAACTGTAGGAAGAGGACAGGTGTAAAAAGTAAAATGAATGATAGCTGATTCTGTCTCAGGATCATAGTGGTGACACCGATGTCGTGGTTTACTGGGAAACTTTAACGCAATCAGTAAAACCTGTGCTTCCACTGTTACATCAAGTCAGAATATCTGCTGTGAAAACCTGAACAGATGATGTGTGAATTAAACATCTTCTCAGGACTTTGCCGTGTCCACTGTTCCTGTCTGTGGAGGAGCTCGACTGAAAAACATCTGCTCCATGGGAGGCCCAGACACAATCATCATCAGCAACAGCGAAGGAGCCAAGAAGACACTCAGGGTAAGTGTGTGTTTATGATTCTTTAAAAAAAATCTATGTGATGTCTGTATAGACTAGTGTATTAAGGACAATTCCAATCAAAATCCCAGAATGTTTGTACCTGTTTCACACACATTTCTCTCTTAGTGTCTCTGTCTTTTTACTGTACACATCATATTAATAATGTTATGAGTAATGATCGGAGTGATCTGCTGCTACGTGAGTGTGTGTAGCTATCAGGGTGGCGCACAGTAACAGAAGTGTGTATGTACGCCCACAGATGATGGAACAGCTCACTGATCATCATTATGAAGTGCTCACTGTCCCAGAGGAATCTGCAGCAAACTGCATCTACATCAAAGGTCCTTCTAAACGGGACTTCCTGCTCCACCGGCCTGCGGAGGAATGTCCTGACAGCGTCTCTGTGAGTACAGCTGAGAATTTTTGTTTTCATTGCTGATCTCAGAGTCACAAAGGGCCTCATCTCAAAGGAAGACACCAAAGACTTCACTTTATTTGTCTTACTGTGAGTAGAGATTTAATTCCGCAGTAGTTCAAAGTTGGGACTCGAGATACACATTTAAGAAGTAGCAGGACATATGAGAAAAAGTATTTGCCCTCTTTCTGTTTTGTTTTTGCATATTTGTCACATTTAAATGATTCAGATCATCAAACTATTATTACACAAGGATACCCAAAGTAAAAAGAAAATGCATTGTTTAAATTGTTCATTTATTAAGGGAAAAATATTGTCCAAATCTGCCTGGTCCTATGTGGAAAAAGTAATTGCCGCCTAAACCTAAAGGGGGCAAGTACCACCACCTTTGGCGGCAACAAGTGCAATCAAGTATTTGCCATAACTGGCAATGAATCTTTTACATCGCTATGGGGGAATTTTAATACACTCTTCCTTGCAGAATATAATTCGGCCAGGGTTTCCGGAGGGTTGTTGAGCATGAAGGGCCTGTTTAAAGTCACTTCGTAACATCTCAACCAGATTTAAGTCCAGATTTTGACTAGGCCACTCCAAAACCTTAATTTTGTTTTTGATTAGCCATTCTGAGGTGGACTAGCTTATGTGCTTCAGATCATTGTCCTGCTGCATAACCCATGTGCACTTGAGGTTGAAGTCACAAAAAAGCAGCTCCAGACCAGCACACTACCACCACCATGTTTGACTGTTGACACTTTCCAAAAAAGTTTTTGGCAACTTTTGTCTCATCAGTTCCAGTTTCTTATTTCTTAATCATAAACACTGACCTAACTGAGACAAGTGAGGCCTGTAGTTCTTTAGATGCTGTTCACAAAACATTCTCTGTGAGTACAGGTCTGAAAGCAAATATGGTAATATAATAAGTAATCTTACATTTGGGGATTAGAAGAGATGGGTTTAGAAACATAATCATAATCAAATCTTCAGAGGTCAAAATATCTTGACCACAGGATTAGTTAAGCTTACTGGATCCTGGATCCTGCATTTCCCGTAATGCAACTAAGTGTAGCACTGATGTGATACAAAAAATAATGGTATTTAAAAATAGTGAAAAGTCTTAGAAACTACTAGAACAGTGGCACAGCATTACCATGGCTGAGGCTGTATATGAAGATATAAGAATATAAATATTAAATAATTCTTAAAATTACCAAAACTGTTACATTACAAAGGGTCGTAGTCGTTGTGCTGTGACAGCATTTTGTTCGTAGAATCTGAAATATTTAGTGAATCTCTGTCACAGTCTGGTCCTTCACTGCTGACCTGATAAAAATTTGAGTATGAGGGAGGATGAATGTAGAGATGGCTTGAAAAATGTAGGAACTCAGTAGGTTTTTTTTTTTTTTTTTGTCTGAGGCAATGAGAGCCAAGATGTTTAACTGTGAGTTTAGACTGGGTAGAGCCAGTATGACAATATTACCATAATATGTTTATTTTCTAACATTTTATCAGGATTAGGCCAGATTTATGTAAAATCACAATTAACATAATCAGACCCATATTCAGTAAAAGTATCTGTGCTCAGACATAAATACAACATTGCGTCAGAAAAAAACTGTATATAAGCTGAGTCCCAAAGTCCCTACTGCTTCCTAATGCTGAAAGTATATAAATACATCATAATTTTATCAGTCTGACAGTTGTACAATATTTTGAAACAAATTACTGGCAATTAACCTTCAAACAGGAAGCCAGATATATTTAATATTGATCATTTAGTTGTTCTGTGCCATATGAGGCGAGCTTCAAATTTGATGCCCATTTATCATATTAATCTTTAATGATTCCTGCTGGGAAATAGATGTAGCTACGGCAATGGATGCATAATTACAAATGTTTGCATCAGAAAACGGTGAGACTAGCCAAGGAATAATCATTACAGGCTCAGTTGATAGTCTTCGTCACTTTAAGTCGCCTTTAACTTATTTGAGGAGTGGTCACTCTGCTGTGAAGTCCAGCCAGTGAAGCGGTTTTTCCTTCTTCTTCTATTAGTTATTAACATTTTCCTTTTAAAGTGTGTCCAGTGCAGTGTGTGTGCGCCAGTGATGGGTTAATCGTTTCCTCTGTCCTCTCTGCAGGCCTTCCAGAAGCTGCAGCACTACACCCTCCTGCCTACAGCCTGCAGCGAGGCCTCCAAACTGGGAGCGTCTTTGTCCTCACTCTGCCTCCTCATTAACAGAAAGCATACGTATTTCTAAAAACACACATCTACCACTCAGTATGTTGAGGTTTAGTACACATGGTAATGGTGGGGTGAAGGGGGCTGTGGGCGATTTTTACAAAACACTTTCCATTGTATTTATTACTAGAAAAAAAACACTCAAGTTTAACATCTGTTGACCAGCTATCTGGAATCGAGCTGCTTCTTGGCACAGTGCAGCACACTTGTGTCCTCACAAAAACTATTCATAAAAGCACTAAGGTCAGCTGGAGTTTGGCTGGTTTAACTTATTATTCATGACTGCAACTTTCCAGTTTCTGCAGATTCCAGTGAGCTGATGAAATTGACAGAAACATCAAGAGAGTAAACAGACAATGTTGGTACCAGTTTTTCTGCAGACATTTTAATACCACAGAATGTAATTTAATATTTTGGGCCAAATTATGAAGGAAACCCAGCAGGGATTAAAGGCCTTACACTTGGCTATTATATCACTTTATTTTTAATTTAGTTAATGCAAGATTAATAAATGTGTTTAGTTTAACTGCTTTATTGAAATTGTTGTAGGACTGCTGCTTACACTAGATGATGCCACTGTTATGGGGTTCCAGTTAATCGTCCAAGGACACTTCAGCACCATGTGGAACCAGGAAGCACCAATCCTGGGGTTAATGACTTCCCTACCAGCTGAGCTGCAGTTGCCCCAGTACTTGATTTGTCTGATCTGTCCATTCAAACTGATATTGCTTATTACGAACATTAAAACTTTCCTTTAAGAAAATGTTAAAAATGTGTTTTTAAAGTTGTAGACCCCGTGGTACCGAAATTCGCGTCTCCAGTTTTGTGACAGTGTACAGCTTTGTCCATACTGTAACAGGTATCTTATTTCAGTAGTCAAGTATGTTTTACACAAAGTGAAATTAACCATAGAAATTAAACTTTTAGTTCTCCTGTATGAACTTGTATTTAAATGTAGATTGTAATGATTGCTTGTGTGTAATTAGTTGGTAATTTATCAGGCACATTTATCTAAAACTACTACAGGCTGAAACAACCTTCCACTGATCAGTTAGAGGCTGGTGCTCGTTAAGCGCCAGTTGCACAGATGCTCATCTATCCTGGTCTGAACAAGACTGACATATCAAGTTAAACGGGAATAAACATTTAAAAACTGATCACTTCCTGGAGGATTTATCCCAGGACTGTTGGTGTACCCAGTGTCTGTTTCAGATACACTGTGTCAAATCCAGATGTTATAATGTACATTAAAAACAACAGTAATCAACAGAAGTTTCTTCAAATTTATTTGTTTTGTTACAAAGCAAACAGGTTTAACGGTTGGACTTGGCAACTCTCTCCAACTCGTCTTTCTTCTTGATGGCGTAGGAGTTAGATGAACCCTGAAAGACACAATACACTGTTCAATATACAGGTACATCACTCAGTACACACACTGTTTACCAAGTGTTAAACACGATTTTATGACATGTTTTCAGTTTAAGCATGTTCTACAGGACAACTCGCTGTGCAATGGTCATAAGTGGATAAACTTACCTTGGCTGCATTGATCAGCTCGTCAGCCAAGCACTCAGCAATGGTCTTGATGTTCCTGAAAGCAGCTTCTCTCGCTCCTGTGCACAGCAGCCAAATGGCCTGAAGACAAGAGAAGAGCATTAAAGAGTGAAACAGACTGATACATTAAGTTTAGTCTGATAAAACCCTGGCTGGCAGTGTAATGTATCTGAGTTGGTGATTGACTGGGCCACGTCAGACTACAGCCAATGAATAAGCAAAGATATTTGTTCTGCGAGTGCTCTAGCACACCAAGACAATGGGCAGTATCCAGGCGTGACTCTAGCCTCGCTTAATACAAAATATTCACATTTTGGAGCTTTTGGTCTTAAAAACTTGTTATTCTGACACAGATTAACTGCAGATTTTCTTAGTCATGTGGTCAATATGTAGTGCAGTTACTTGGTGTCTTGCTGCTCCGGGATATTTTTTAACTACATATATAACACAAATTTAAAGTTTTTCTTTCTTTTTTTTTTAAAGACAGCTGGGAATTTAAAAAAAAATAAAAAAAAATAAGAGTGGTTGTGTCACCTGGTTGACTCTACGGAGGGGTGACACGTCCACAGCCTGCCTCCTGACGGTACCGGCGCGACCGATACGGGTGGAGTCCTCACGGGGTCCACTGTTGATGATGGCGTTCACCAAGACCTGCAGGGGATTCTGGGAACAAATTGTGACAAAATGTTTGGTCAAACAATGTGCACAACTGGAGAGCTACTGATATTTAATAGTTACTTCTGTAAAATGCACTTTAAGTTGAGCTTGTTTTTGTTTACCTGCTCTAACCCAGTATCTTATTTAACAGTACTAGTTACAGTTCACAGCTATACATGATTATTAGTAATGCAACTAACTGACACCCAAACATGTTGAAAATGCATGGATGGATTAAATATTTAAGGTTTTTCTAAATTCAACACTTGTCCATTATGAGAAATACACTCAGAGCCATTTTCAAACCCGCACCAGAAACATCAGCAAGTATGGGAAACTGGTGTTTTCTGTGTAATCCATTGTTCCTTCTAAATGGTTTGATCTGCACAACAAGGTTTTGGAGCCATGGTCCTTCTTAAACAGATGGTGAAAGTGAAACACATCTGACACTGACAATTTTCTGATCTGTCCTAGGCGCACGAACTCTGAACGAGGTCCAGGCCCGATTCTCCGGACAATATCCACAGTTCATGTTCAAACTGTTTTATTCACTTTCTTGCATATAGTTAGAGAAGCTGTTACAATTCATCCACTCGCATGGCTGCAGTCAGTAGCCAGCTTAGTAAACCAAGAATAATGGCCAAACAGCTGGTCTGTATCTGTCCAAAGGTTTTCATAGCAAATATGTGCTGAAACTACTCCTGAATTTAACCATGTCTAAATAATTATAGACTAAAATGACTAAAAGATTCAGATTATAATCCCTGTAGGTGACGGATTTTGACTTGGGTGCTCTGGATACTCTTTATATTTTGCTAGTGGAAGCACAGTCTCAGTCTCACACGTGTGCATATGATCGCGAACATACTGAGTATGTACAGTTTTAGTTGCTACAGTAAGTGGTACACACCTCTCCAGTCAGCAGGTGAATGATCTCGAAGGCATGCTTGACGATGCGCACGGTCATCAGCTTCTTGCCGTTGTTGCGGCCGTGCATCATCATGGAGTTGGTCAGACGCTCCACAATGGGGCACTGGGCCTTACGGAAACGCTTGGCGGCATAACGTCCTCCAGAGTGTGGCAGGTACTTGGCATACTTCTCTTTCACAGCAATGTAATCCTGTAGTGAAGAGAGTGCGATTAAAGAGTTTATCCAGATTCAGGCAGAGAACTATTTGAGGTACAACATGTATGAAGAGATCTTGTGTCTGAGCTGGTGATTGACTGGGCCACATCAGACTACAGCCAACGAATAAGCAGAGACGTTCTTCCTCTGCGAGCACTCTAGCACACCAGGACAATAGGTCAGTGTCCAGACGTGACTCTAGCCTCGCCTATTAATTAATCAAAAATTCATCAGCGGCAATTGTGCTGCTTACCTGCAGGGAGATGTCATTGATCTGGACATCGTCAGTGCTCCACTTGCCAAAGAGCTTGATCTCTGGGGTCTCGGCCACAGCTGGGGCGGTCTCCCACTCAGTCACTGAGGAAAGAGGGAGAGAAAGTCCATCTTTAAAATACACAGCATTCAGGAATGTAACTTAGTTTCTCTACACATCAGTAATGCAGCAATATTTTTTGGGGCACTAATAATAGTTATAATAAAAACAATAATAAACATATCATTATCACTATCGTTATAATGAATTAGGTCCAACTTTTTATTTCATTACCAGATTCATGTTACAATATCAGAGTGGAGGTTGTCTAAGGTAGATAATGGCAAATCTAGCGAAAACTATATTTACATTGCAAAGATATTAAGCAAAAAAATAACATTCAAACGTAATGTTGACATTTATTGACAATCTGAGGTCTTAAAAACCATTACTGGTTTGACATCGGTACTGTGGAGTTTTCCGGTGCCACTTTTCTAACATGATGCAACGAAAACCCCGATTTACACATCATGCAGCAGAAAAGCGTCCCTACATCTGAGTATTTTGAGAGGAATGTCAGATCAGAACATCGTTAGTAAAAACTAAACATAAAAACAGACACTCAAAGCAGGGCCGAAGCTGAAGCCTGTTTCACGTTAACGTTAGCTAGCTGACTAGCCAACTCGCTAAACAGCACAGTTGACGCGCTTAAAACCCCCGAAACGGACCAACACTGAACTTTACTTATCAGTGATTCCTGATAAATGTCGCATTTAATATAATCCGACACTAACGTATGTGTGTAATGAAGTATTGAATGCGGTCATCTCTCGGTGTCTAATCAACGTGCCGCATCCACATGTGCTAACATGCTAACCACATGCTAACGCTCAGCCAGTTGCTCTCGCAGGGTGACATTTAATGGGACTAAAACCATAATTCAGCTAAACTAGAAGGCTCGGTTTTTACTTCTCCAACAACGGGAAACCATAGCCATTCTAAATATCCCACATGAATCTTTTTCGTGGCATCTAAACAAAGAAAATTGTGAATTTTTCACTCACTTGTGTCTGCCGTTCTGTACCACACTTCTCAGAGACGGAAAAGGGCCTTTTCGGGGCGCCGCGTCCAGATATCCGGTGAACGGTTCCTACGTCCGGTGCGCAAGGCATGTTGGGAACTGTAGTGCTTGTTTTAGAATAACTGTAGCGCTTTGTTTGAGACGTAAATACATGGTTTTATAAAAGTTTCCCAGTATTGTTAGACTGTAATATTGGAGCTGATGTTTTACAACATGAAGGCATCAATATGCTGATGATTAGGAAAGTACTTACTGATTTACATTATATTCACTGTACATTTTTTTGGGGTAAAATGCTCCTATTTTGCACTCTACAACCCATTGATTTTATGTTTTATAGCATAATTTTTAATATTTAGTTTTTAAACCCACATATTTAATGCTCTAATGACGTGATTCTGGCACAAGTAGAGCAAGTGGCTGGTTCCTCACTGTGTATTTATAAGTGTAAATTAAACTTATTTGCTTTGCTGTAACTGGGAGCTTAATTGTTATCCCAGGCACCCAGCATACAACCAGTACTCTCTAGTACTGATACTATACTATTAATAAAACTAATTAATTGTTTAAGTAATTCCTGAGCCATGTATCCACAGATAAAAGCTTCTGAAATGTCAACATTTTCTTGTTAACCAGTTGCTGTTTCGTTGTTTGTTTTCTTCTGGCATTACTGGCAAGAAATCATCAAATAAGGACAAAGATGCCAAAAAAACAAACAAAAACAAACAAACAAAAAAAATCAAGTTAATTACATGCATGAAATCCCCATCACCAAAGAGACTCCTTTTGAACAAACTGCTGGAAAATTAGCTTGTCAAAAACACGAGGAGTGCAAAGGGTGCAGGTGTTTGACTCTACTACAACTAGAAACATTAATTTTTAATCAAACTCACAGAAAACAGATGTCGAAAACTATCTTTATTAAGGAATTGACAGCATTTGACACATTTTCAGAGGAAATACAGTAGAAATTGCGGAACAATGTCAAAATAGTCATTTCTGTTGGAGCTTTAAAAAAGTGTCCACATCCACATTTAATTTTTATAACACTGAATAACAGGACATCCCTTAAACCCATATTTTTTTTGGTTAAGTCCAATAATTTGCATACACGAAAGGATGCATCATTATTCTTAAAATAATACTATAAACTGACAGCTTTAAAGTAAATCATCACTTCTTCATTTCCCTTCTCTCCTGATCATCAGGTTAAATATTGTGCAACACGAACTTTATAATTTAAATACTATTCACTTCTTGTTTTATCACACACACTAGGTGTTTCCCTTTTTTCCTTCTGTCCGAGTACCACAGGCAAACAGTTACGAGAAACTAATCCGTTTTTTTCCAAACGAAGACAAACACGAAGGTCGTTAAAATGCCTGAGATATCTAAATGCAATGGGAGGTAAAAAAGAGACACAAGTAAACACTAATTTATCACTGCCAGTTAGTCTCCACATATTCAGTGGCATCACTAAAGGCAGTACCTTAGCACTTCGGTAGGGGACATGAAACACTGAGGCATGAAGGGGAAATTTAAGGCTTAATCTACTAAAGCAAGAAGGTACAGCTCCTCGTACTGCGTGACAATGACGACAAACATATTTAAGATTAAATGCGCAGACTAATAGAAATAGGATAACATAATTACCCACGTTTAAAAATAGTATAAGGATACGTATTTAGTCCTTACATATAATATATATACACTACTACTTCATAAGATGAGCAGGCAGTGAGTCTGTACATGTAGACAAGATGACAGAACGTCGCTCAGGCACTGTTGTGTTGTGTTGAGGTATGTGTGAGCAAACACACACAGACACACACACACACATTGATATACTGTGTATGAGGGCTCAGTACTGTGGATTAAAGTAACAGTTTCATACAAATTAAAGGAGCATTCCACCAGTTTGTACCCATGACAGGCAGTAGAGGGACGAGTCAGCCTGTGAAAACAATGAGATGAAAGATTTTATAGCAGGTCTGAAAGACGAGCAGCCATGTGACATGGTTTCGATGAGAGGCCGACCCCACATATTTTTGATAGTCCCTCTGGATACACTTTCATAGTGCTGCTCTCGTGTGTTTACACAAAACCATGACATGAAATGTTAAGCAACAACTTAAAGTGAGAAAGACAAACACAGAAAAGGTCAAACACAGATCTGTAGCCACAAAAAATGTAGGATAGAGGTGGTTTTTGAGGGTATTAAACTATCTGACAAACAATTATAAATACTGGAGCTGATGATTTCATCAGGGTTACCAGAGCGTGTGACTGGGTCTATATAAGACAACAGTAGAGAAAAGATGCCTGGAGGCATAAAAGATGAGAAGATACAATTATGGTCATAACTCAAACTTGAAGTGTTTCTGCTACAATAATATTTGACCTTTCTCTTTAAAGACTGACAAAATCCTCTGAACATTATGGTAACATGGTTTTAAACTGTTGGAGTGCTCCTTTAAGGTCTGGTTTGCATTTCTGTTGTTGGCTGTATTTAACACAACAGCAGTTAAACCTTTAACACTTTGATAGAAATCGTTGCACTTGCTGCTCCTAAAAATCATTTGGTCAACAGTAGCAACAGTAGATTAAAATAAATTATTGAAACAGTATGTTAATATTTGGGGCAATGCACCCATTTGCTTCCATACTCAGTATTAGATAAATATCAGTCCTCTCACATGACAGGTGTGACTACACACAGCAGCTTAGCATAAAGACAGGAGACAGGCTCTGTCCAAAGGTGAAAAACTGTCTAAAACCTCCTCTAAAACTCACTAGTTATCTCAATGTGTCTTGTTTGTTTTGAACATTCAAAACATGTAGTGTGCAAGGATGACACTATTAAAGTGTCATTCATTCATTCATCTTCTATACCGCTTAGTCCCCGCAGGGGTCACGGGTGTGCTGGAGCCTATCCCAGCCAGCTTACGGGCGAGAGGCAGGGTACACCCTGGACAGGTCAAGGATGACACTTTGTGGATTTTTTTTTTTGGTGAATTACTTCTTGGCTGGGAGCAGGAAATTCACAAAGTGTCATTTTCTACACAGATTCAAGTGAGTTTAGCATTGCATATAAAAGACGTTTTGATACATTTGGACAGAGAAAGGGCAAACACTTCATCTGTTTCCAGTCTTTTAGTTAGGCTAAGCTCGTATTTATTGTATATTACCCACGACTGCTGTGGCTCTTGGTAAACGTTCTGTATGAAAGTAAGTAAGCGCATGTCCCAAAATGTCAAATTATGATTTCAAATAGTAGTTAACAGGATGGACATAAAAAGATGATGCAAGGAAATAAATCATACAACCTGATAGAAATTAAGAAGTAATTTCTATTAATTGCAATAAAAAAATTTAGTTTGTGATTTTAATTGTTTGTGAGGATACATCACAGCGGTACCAGTTTCATGTGTGGTAAAAAAGCTTATAAAACTGTAAAATGTTCTTCTGTGTGTGTGTATGAGCACGTGTGTGTGCTATAAAGTAGTTTTGTTCTACACCAGCCACTTCTCCATGCATGTGTGATACACAGTCTCGTTTGAGTGCCACCAGACATGTTCGACACCAGGAACAGAACACAGGATCAGATCTCCACGAGCCGCCAGCGTCTTCAGACCAAAGAAATCACTTAAATACAACTGAAACAATAAAAGAAGCATCAATCAGTGCTTAGTTCTCATTTAATATTTTTCTGACTCTGTTTCTATACACTGTGAGCCACGTAATGTGTTCCCACATACGTACAGTTATGTTTTTTAATGAAAAGATACATGCCTTCAGCTGTGTTACCATCATTATACAAGGGTTTTCTAATGATCAGTCACCCTTTTAAATTAATAAACTTGCCTAAGCAAACACAACATGCTATTGAAAGATAGTACTGATGTTTGCTGATTATAGGTCTCTGTACATTTATTTAAATATTCCTTTAAAAAACAGCTCTTTAATAAACAGTCATTTACAATGTTAACAATGTCTACACTGTATTTCCGATCAATTATATGTTCAAATATCAGGTTTTCTTCTCAAGCACTATCTTCTGTGTGTACAACCATGTGACTGGTGGTGTATATAATTAAGCTCTGAGTTCCCATAATATTTTTGTGGGATGTAAACGGGAATTATAATGTTGTTGTGGATTCAGTAAATCATGCCATGGTACTACACCTTCAGAACATTTCATGCTGCATTCATTTAAATTTAGTCAAATTGGTACAATTTAAAGTAAGTTGAAGTAGCTGTTACCATTTTCTATTGGCAAAGAAGGAAAAGTAGTGGTAGTGGTAGGGAAATTTCCAATCATCAGACATAAATGTGAGATAATTCAACTTCGGAACAAACATCTACACACACTGGAAAAGCAGCTCTAGGGAATGATGATGCTTTTATCTAATGAAAAACAGCTACAGTGTAGAGTTTCTCGTGAGGCAGAACTAAACATGAAGTCAAATATTTGTGTGCAAATACAGCTACACTCAAGCATGTTTCCGTTTTCAACTAAACTGGAGCTCAAGGCCAAGTGATTATGTAGGATATAAGGTTAAATCCATTTCCTGTTTTATTACTTTTATATCTTTTTATCCTGAGTCAAGGGCTGTACTGTACTTTTTAATAAAATGTTGTTTATTTTTGATGTATTCTACAGGTCTGGAGGTTCTGTGCTGTAGAGAGAAACTTTTTGTGGCACATTTTATTTGTAGGATTTTAGGATTTTATTTGGAAGAGAAATGTAATGGAATATGAAAATGTTTGTGTTTCTCCCACTGCAACTGTATTTTAGTCAGTTTAAGGCAGTGTGGAGTTAACTAACAACAACGACAACAACAAAAAATAAATTTGAAGCATATGTAAGGATCACAGCAGGCTCTGAGATTAAAAACAGTGTTAAGTGTTTACACTCACATCTTGGTGCTGCATCTCCACAACAGTCTCGTTGTCGTCGTAAAATCCAAACTGACTGTAAAACATGAAAGAAAGAGATGTGTGAGCATCACATGAGAATCATCTGATCATCCACAGTCAGTAAAAGCAAATCTTGTTAATGCGTGAGCAGAGAACATAAGGCGTTATTCATCACATTAAAGGAAGCTGCAGAAACCTTTGGTTTAACCAGTGTGCACGAATCAAAGCGAACTAAAGAGATGAAGGCTTCAGCTGCTGCTGGATATAATTAATTGGTCCTAGTTTCTCTGATGTATTGTAGAATCAATTTCATGCAACTGTGTGCCTCAAATCTACGTCATCTTCATTTTAAATGCAAAACTGAAGCTTGAAATAATAATTAATGTTAAAAAAAATCACCAAGATAAAGATTCTTTTGTGAAGCAGAAACTCACCTGGACTGCCAGGGAGTGATGACTCCATCATCTGGTCCTCCGATCAACACCAACTTTTTGATCTTGAGGAAGTTTTTCTTCCACTCTGAGAAGAGGAAACAAAAGTGAACATACACTAAACTGTATATGACACACAGTATATCAATTTACATGAAGCAATTACAGCTGAGACATAACTTGTAAAGGAGTATTAGTTAGTTGATAATGTTCAATCACTTTAGGTTGTGTGATTGTTCTATGAAAGATTTACAACCTTTTGTATGAGAAATCCCTAATGCATCATTGCATTACAAGAAGTAAAACACAAGCAGAAAAAATAATGTGTAAACGTGCATCCTTCATGATCCTTAGCATAGTCTGTTATACACAACCGTGTAAATAATGTTTTTTTAAGACAGTGCAGAAGCTACGACTCTGCCCCTCGTGTAACTGATGACAGGTAACACCTGTTACTTTCATGAAGACCAGTGCACAGTGATGACATTGTAGCTCCTGTGACTATTCTCAAAATGCAACCAACAACTTCTTCAATCAGTGAATGTTTCTGGGACCCCTACACTGTCTGTGTTCAGTGTGTGTGTGTCTGTGTGTGTGTGTGTGTGTGTTGATGCAGCAGCCACAATAAAGAGGGTATGAGCTGAAATGACCAATGTTTTATGCTCCTTGTTTGTCCCTGTAAACTTCTTCTTCTTCTTTGCTTTTTTAAAGCTGAAGTTAAATTTAACAGGTCCCTTTAGGTGTAATTGAGTTTCCATAAAACAGAGTTTAGTAGAGTCAGTGTTTGAATTCACTCTATGGAGGATTTATCATTAATATGTGTATTTTTGTGGAAACCAGTCTTATTATATTGTTTATTATATCACAATTGCAATGTTTTCTACAATAATCACAATATAATGTTTTTGCTAAGTAGTGCAGCCCTGGTTGCATCATGCAGATACCCATGCACAGTTACATAATTACATCATAATACATAATTACATACATAAAACGTCTGGATTAGTTTTACTCACATAGATCTTACTGACCTGTAGAATTTGAACTAGGTCTCTCACCGTTGAGCAGAGCCAAATAATCACTGCTGTTCATGTACAGGTCTTTGTGATGGGGGTCTGAAGAGGGCAGGAGGTGGAGGGAGGACAAACAAGCAGAATATTTTAAAAAGTTTTAAAAAGGTGTCTGGTAGTTAAGCAATCTGATGTACTGTACACGTCCTTTCTTCTTATAAGTCTCATATCTTTGAAGAAAACAGCAGGTGAATATCTAATCTTCAGGTTTCACACCGTAAGGAATATGAACAGAACCTCACATCTTCACAAACTCACACCGTCTGTGTGCCAACTGTAAAAGAAAGTTATTACTGGAGTCTCACCGTTCCAGTAGTTGCAGATGGACACTCTTTGACCTAATGCAGTGTAGCAGAAGTGGTAGAGGTTGGACTTCACAAACTCAGGGAAGAGGTACTTTAAGTAGTCTGTGTCTGAACAAACAGCAAGAAACAGAGGGCAGAGTTAGTAACAAGATCAATAGCTAGAGAGACAAAAAACTGTGATTCCTTGTCCACATGGTGGCAGCAGGAACAAGTAGAAAGGTCATCACTTAGCCGCTTATTTACACTCCAGAAGAACATTATTCTTCATTAGGAAGTGTCTTTGTATCAACCTGATGAATTGTTGTCCAATACCCACTGCTAGTGTAGCTGCTAACTTTGTCTAAGTGTCATTTGTGCTGAACAGGCTTTAAGTTTTGTCTTAAAAAATAGCTGCTGCAGGAAAAGTATCAACTTCTCCCGTGCAATAATTTCTTTTAACATCGAAGTTGGACCCACCTCCATATTGCCCGGCCTGAGGCGAGGAAAGAGAGATGAAGGACTGGACGTTGTGGTCAGACAGAGTGGAGAGTATTCCTCTGCAAACAAGCCCACCTGTAATAACAGTAGAACCAGAACAGTGTCATAAAAATGATTCATCCAAAAACTTTATATATGCGAACTATGTGCATAAAATAGTTTCACTCTGAGGTCAGTGTTTGCAATAATGACATTCCAGGAGTGTTTTATAATCTTAAACAAATACCACATACATCTTTCTATGTCACAGACCTTGAGAGTAGCAGATAAAGTGGACGCCGTCCGCTGCGTTTTGCATTATTGGGTAAATAGCTGCCTTGAATCCTTCTACCTGCTTCCACATGGGCTGCAGGCTGGCACTTCTGTCAAACAGGTCGATGACGGTCACATTTGTTCCAGGGTGTGACTGCAGGAAAGAAAACAGATGGTTTCTTGGCATTAGCAGTTGAACTTGTTCAACAATGTATGAAGATCAGGTGATAATAAAATTATTAATGTGACAAATGCCACCATCTACCCATGGATGACTGATTAAGTAAACTACATTGTGCAACGCTTCAGCGCTCAGCTGAATCAACCACAATCGTGATTCCTCGTGTTGAATGAAGCATTAGACATCTACAAGAATCAACAGGGCTCACGGCTAAAACGCCCGAGTTATCGAAAACCCTTGACGACCATCAGCCTCTGAACGATCAGGATAAACTTTAAATATTAATGATTATGTTTTGTTAAGACGATCAGTCCGAAGCAGACGGAGTGAGGTCTGAGTTTCCGCTTTTGATTGCTCTTTTCCATCTTCAGTTTGGTTTCAATTTACATCTTTCTAATACAGCAGACACAAAAAAGAGGAACTTAATCTTGGTTTAACCTTCCCACAAAAGCCTACATCTTTATTACATAACCACAACTGCAATTTAACAAGGCTGCTCATACACTGAAACAAAGTGAACATTGCAAAGATTGTGTGAACTGGAGAACAAGACGAGCAGGTAATTGTGCACTTCCTGGCTTTATTACAATTAAAGTTTCCAATTATCACTGAAAGTATCGAGAACTTTATTTGATAAAACATTCTGCACACAGCCCGTCAGTACTTCCATGCAACATATATCATATATATCCACAATGGCTCAAGCCAAATTTTCCGTTTACACCTTTATATGTGAGAACCTTCATTATTGCACTACCCTCTTTTGGTGTTGAGGTTCTCCACCATAACTCGTGTAGAACAAGTAATCCTCAATGACAACAAGTGATTTTTAAATTGTTGGATGATAAGTACTGATGCATTAAGGTGAACATTGCATTAATGCTGCAGCTGCTAAAGGTCTGATTAATTTAAACTGCTTCTCATTCCTGATTAATAAAATCTTAACTTATAATTACACATTATAATCTGCAAGGCAACTACATCTGCGAGACAAATGTAGTGGAGCAAAAAGTACAACCTCTAAACTGCAGTGGAAGAAGTATTATGCAGCAAGAAATACTCAAGTAAACTACTTCAAAATGATCCTAAAGCCAAGTACTTGAGTAAATGTACTCTCACTACTGTGAGACTGTGTACTCTGAGGTATAGCCATAAAGAATAATGCAGAAAAGTAGTTGCACAAGACAATGTACTGACACTACCATTACTTTAAAAGCTGAACCACGTTGAGGAGACGTGGTGATAAAAGCTTTAAGGCCTGCTGTTGTATTGTTTACTGCGAAGCCAAACACATGAGGAGAAAAAGCGAATTATTTACATGTATTCATCCTAAAACAATAACTCCGAAACAGGTAATATTTATTCCAGCCACTCACCTCGTTAATGAACCGCTGTAAGTTTTTAAAATCGCCGGAGCTGTCGAACAAACCGTGAACTATGATCACCGGCTTGTAGGCGACCACCGCAGCCCAGAGACACGCACCGAGCAGCGGGTACAGGAGCCCGGCCGAACCGCCGCTGCTCACCCTCCTCCGGCTTGACATTGCAGAATGAGAGCCCTTCATTGCTACGAAATATTAATAATGACAAAATCTACAAATCCCTACAAAATATAAAGTAAAACAAAATAAAACTATTAAATCCAGGTGTATGGTTATTGTTGTGCTGTTGGGTTCTGCTCCATTTCTGGTTCCGGCTGCGGCACAGAAGAGCTCATCAGTAAATACTGCTGCTCAGAGCACACTGTGCTCTGTTCATCACTGTAAAACACATGAACTAGCAGTGGGAACAGCGGCTCCGCTTCGCTCAGGTTGCTTTTGTTTGTTTGTTCCGGTTTCGAAGTGAAGGTGATGCGGCGACGCTCTGGCGTCATTTGACGTGTACGCTTGGCCAATCAGCGTGAAGCCGTGGCCGCGACGATGACGTGACGACGCCGTGTTTATACCATATCGGTTACGTGAACGGTGTCAAAGTTACATTTTCTCCAGAGTACTGAGCCGCAGCTGCTGTTGATTTGTCACATGAAACCAGACAACAACCATGTGGATCCTACAGATTCACACTAACTCCAAATTATCTGATTAACCGAAAATGTGCTTTTATAAACTAAAATATCAATTACAGTACTGCACAAAAGGCATTAGGAGCAAACTGGGGATGTCTAAATAATGTTATGTGTTTTATGTATCAGTTAACTTTACACAAAGTGCATTTTTCTGGCATTTTGGGGAAGTGGGGAAGACTGAATCCATGTTGAGGTCAAAGCTCTGTTTGGGGTTGCAGCCATGCTGCAGCGTGAACTTTGATTGAATACCTCCTGATGGTTTTATATCCTTAGTTCTTCCTCCATCTTGTGACCCTGGTCTTGCAAGAGGAACTTCGTTATTTTAGTTCACGCTGTTTGTTTCTTTTATAATATATATACATTAAAAAAAGTGAACCATGCTGTCATTAAACCCAAATTAACATAATCAAATAACTACTTCTTTTTTTTTTTTTTAAGCAAAA
>OMLM01002971.1:168142-178379 GCA_900302695.1 Helostoma temminkii | reverse complement strand
AAGATACTACCAAAAGTTATTAGTAGTATTTTTAAAGTAATTTTGTAAAGTTAAATTAGATTAAGTTTACTTTACAAGCTTTAGAATTTGTATTATACATTCTTTTAAATGTTATTTCTAACATTCAAAGATTTTAAATAATCATCTTGAAGCTCAAATGCACAAATACTATAACACATGACATTGTCTAAATTAATACCTCAGCTTATGAAATCTTTGTGTTTGGGTTGTGGGAGACCAGATGAGAACTTTATTTTTGTCAAGGTTACATTCACACAGAGAAGATAAAAGTGTTTACACTTCAGTTTTGTTGGACTTGGAAAGCATACATCCAGTTTACACTGAGCACAGACTCAGCCTGGTCATGGACATAAGTGAGAAAACTGAGCTCTTACATGTCGAGGTTCTGCTTGGCCTGCTCAATGTCCCTTTTGATTTCTCGGTCTATGTGAAAGTAAAGCTTCTTTGGCATCGGTAGAGGGACGAGTGGTGCTCTCTTTGGGTCTGGCTTCTCACTGCAGTCAAGAAAACATAGTTTACTCATACACGGAAATGCAACATGTACAGGATCAATCCAGACATTCACACCCCATTTTCTATTAAAATGATAAGTTTTGACAAAATCTTGAACATTTCTCACGACAGTCAAGTTTTACTTTACACATAAAGCTACAAAGCTTGACTATAACAAGACATAATAAAACTAATAAACTTCCTGGATAAAAAAAAACAAGACTAAAGCCATGTTAGCATCTCCATGAGACTGCGCTAAGGGAATAAATAACTAACAAAAGCCTGTCATCATGATGTTAAGAATGTACAATCCTCACTACCTCAGTTTAGCGTGTCTAAACAACACTAAGCACAGATGAGGCCGATAGGAGTGTCATTAGTTTTGCAGGTATTTAGTCATAAATGGTGCTCAGCTCTGACCTGGATCAGCTGAAAGTCACTGGTAAATAAAAAAACAAGAACTAAGAGAAAATAACATCTATTTTAACAAGGTTAACCAGAACAACAGAAAGGTCAAAGGAAGGAGAATCATGAAATTAATAAAACTGATGCAAACATATGATGTTCAACAACAACCAACAACAAAAAGAAGCTAACTTATAAACTTTGACTTTTAAATTATACAATGCATATTATTTTTTTTATACACAGATGCTGTTATAAGGTCTGATTAGAATCACATTCATCGTCATTTGATTGGCTCAAAGTCGGACAGTACGGACGAAACAGTGTATTACAGTGATAAAAAACTACGTTTTTCTCACCAGTACTGCAGGATATGATCCAGCAGCGTTGCTATGGGTGGACCCTCAGCAGTGGCTGCTTCATACAGAAGACCCCATGAGCCGTCCTCGCCCACCACAAACTACTCCAGCAAACACAGAAAGAGTGAGTTTCACCGTTCTTAACCTTTCCTCGTCATGGCTGAAGATGCCTGCTGCTTACCTGCAGCGTTTTGTCAAACCAGCGGTTGCCGCTGTTGGAGAACGTTCCACCTCCGTGCAGAACCTGCGCTGCTTTACGGCTCGCATACCTGTGAGTCAAGGTCAGAATAAACAGAAAAACATACTAAGAAAAATGTGCCTCAAAAAGTTATACTAAAGAGTTCCACATGACTAGTGTACGATTAGTTGATATTCAGTCAATCCACTTTTAAGTAAAAAAGAGAAACAAGTGATGGTTCCAGCTTCTCCAGTATGAGGATTTGCCACTTTATGAGTTTTGCAGTGTAGTAAACTGAATGTGTTTGGTTGTAGGACTGTTGAAAACATTACTATGTTGTTATGTTTTAGAGATCAAATACCTAATCGATAAACTGATGATGAAAATAACAGCCGGAGGCGGCATAAGCACAAAAACTGAATACTCAAGTAAAAGTGCAAGTACTTTAAATCACCTATTATACTTCACTTCCACACAGAAGTCCCACATTCTAAAATGTATTTTAAGTATAAGTAATAATTATAATATTTTCCCTGAGCATTAAGCTAATGATAAGAAAACTAAATATTTGAAACCTTACTGAACCTGATAGCACCTTGATAAGATGAATGTGCAGGTCTGGTCCTGATTTGTTCCACATGTTCAGAAATAACTTCTTAAATCTGAAACGTCTCTTCAGAAACTGACCCTTGTGTATGTTTGGGGCTACACAAAATGTGTATTCATTTCAATTTGCTGCTAGTAAGTAAATAATAATACTTCATTATTGTATTTTGCATAAATAATCTAAATCTGCAAATTAACTTCAAGCTGTCAGATAGATGTAGCAGAGTAAAAAGTACATTCCACTTTAAATTGTAGTAGAGTATACATGAAAGTAAAAATTCAACAACTCAAGTACAACTACCTCAAAACTGCATTTGAGAACAGTACTTGAGTAAACTGGTCGTTGTTCCATTCACATTTAACTGTATAACATAGATAAAATACGAAACAACTAGGATTTCATAACAAAATCACAACTGATGGTTAGTTCAGACTAAATGTCAACAGACAGCACAATGATATCTGAACACACTCAGATTATTACTCCACATGCTTATCAAGCCTAGAAATCCCTGTGTGTGGCTTATGAGACGTTTCTAGATTATAGAGGAGTGGGTTATGTGTGTGCGTGTTTGTGCATACTTCTCGTCGGATATCCTCATGACTGGAGAATCCAGACACAAGGAGAAAAGTCCCGTCTCTATCATCCGCACTGATTCCTTGTTTAGTTTGTCTGAGTCACACACAGAGAGCATGGAAACAGACAGAGAGACAATAAAAACACTGAGCATTTAAAGTTTTCAAGATGAAATTTAGAGCCGATAAACAAGTCTGACTATTAAGGACACACATCACACTTGCAAGCTTTGATCTGTTTGCTCGTATCTTGGCCTGCAACATGCTTATCATAATATTATACATGATTATTTAATGGTTTTGCATATTTTAATAACGTTATCGTTAAATTTCATTCACTGTCCTACGACACCCAAGAGTTGAAAAGGAGTTGATGAAAAGTTTGGCACTGACAAGCCACAGAAAATGGAAAACTCAGATGATGAACTCCAGATGTAGACAGAATTACATATTTTAAGTGACTACAAAATATATATATATATAAAATAAAGAATACTATATTTTTATTTTGTCTTTACTCAAACACATTTATCTGCACGTTCATTATAATAGTGCTCTGAAAATGAGAAGCAGTAGTATCACACAAAATGTTTTTGTATATTTACCGGGGAAAACATGCAAAACCACCAAAATCCTACTACGCTCTAACAGCATATACACATGTGGTGGCATACTGAGGTTTAGATCACCCATCTAGACTGTACGTAGAGCTGCGGTCTACCTCTCAGTAGGCGGTTGTAGGCCTGTCCCCATGTGTGACGGTGCTCGCTGGTCAGGATGCCCATTGGCTCCTTGTCCGTCTTCCAAGACTGAGACCTGATCCTCAGCAGCTGGCTGTGGATCTGACTCTCCGTCATCCGAGAGCCGTCGCTGTTGTAAACCTCCAGCTGGAAAAACTGGCAGGAAAAAAGCATAGAAGAAATGAGTCACAGAGTTGATGAGGGTCGAGTGGTGGAGCCGAATGAGTCGGAAAAACACGTGAGGGAACGGGAACCATCAAACGCTCTGCACCATAACAGGGATTCTGGGTCAAGGGCTGAACAAATGAACAGCAGACGTTAGTATAGGAGTCAAAGAAGGTTATTTCCCACCAAATGTATCTGGAAGATGTGAAATATAGTTAGTAAACTTGCTATATAGACTCAGTAAATCCCAACTGTACATATGAAGATCCACACTCTTCATTTCTGACCAAAACAGTGTTGTGTTTACTGCTTCGGTGCTTTTAGACTCACGTGTTCTGTTCTTATGCTTTTTATATGTGTATATAGTTTTTTATTTAAATTCTGGAGCTGCTGCGCACACAGACTGAAAACTACACAAAACTGATCCAGTGATAGTTTAGTCCTCTGAACATTTAGTCATCAGAAATGCATCTGCAACTATTTCAATAATAAATTACCACGTTATGTCAGTTTAACTGCCAAACAAACCTGGTTCTAGTTAACTTCTCAAATGTGAATATTTTCTGGTTTTCCTAATCCACTGTCTAAGTAAATCGAAAATTTGTGGTTTTGGTTTGTACATAAGACCAGAAGTTTTGTTTTTTTTTTAAGCTACAGCCCTGATTGGGTGTGGAGCAGCAGGGGATTATTTGAAATTTATTCTGAAACTATTGTGACAGTTGATTGTTTCAACATACGGACAAATTATTATTCACAAAATTGAGACCCGATGATTCAATGAGGCAACAAAACTAAAGAGATACTAACGCTACTGTTAATAATAAAGTTCTATGTCCTGCACTTTAAACTGTGTACAAAAACAATAAGATGATAATGACATTGTTTGAAGATCACACTAAAACAGCAACAATCTGCACGTGTAGTTTAAATTGTACAATCTTTCATCACTTCATTATTTTCTGCATTAGATGTATATAAATACTGTTATTGCTGAGCAAATGTACCAAATGGAAGAAGCATTATCAACAAAAAGAATTTCTTGGCATTTCATGAATTTCATACATTAACTGAAACTGCCACAGAAACGTTTCTCATACAAGACTATATATACAAAGACTATATGAGGAAGACAGGCACGAATCAAAACAAATAAGTTTAAAGGATGTTTTGTTTCCTCTATCAACCAAAATCTCTAATGTCACAGGACGACCTGCTGCCACAGCTCTGTGTGATCTGAACTTAGTTAAGACGCCTCAAGCTGTGGATGTTACTGGACACAACCTCAAGCGACTGTACAGGTGATAAACAAATGACAATGCCTGCTGACCTGGTAGTTCCTGACCACTGTGATGTGTGTTGGCGAACGTCGGGAGCGGCCGTAGTGGGCGATGTAGTCGTGTTTGGGACCAGGGATCCTGCAGGAGGAGAAGAGGAGCGGGTAGAGCTCCATGCACAGGGGCTTTCCTCGCATGTACTCGACTGGTAGCTGGTCGCTGGCGGAGACAGAGGGAATATTTTAAATACATATTAAATACAAGTACACAGAACCACCAACCTGAGACAAGTAAAGCGTCTGTCAGTTTATTCAAAGTATTAATTGTACATAACCAACAGTCCAGAATCCAAATATTTCTAAATTCTATTAGACCAGCTCGTTTTCATGGTACTTTATTAGTACATTTTAGAGAAACTGCTCAAACAGCTGTGCTTCAGGTGGAAAACCAGACCATAAGTCACAAAAAGCCTCCACGCTGTAGTGTTAGTGCTTACATGCAATGAAGACACACAGAAAATGAAATTTTATACCTTTGACAAGCTTTTTAACAATGCTAAATTCCTCCACTAAAAGAAATAGTCCTGCATTTAGTGACACCCCCTTATATCAGTCAGAGACTGGTAAAGATGTTGGACCAGATATACTAGGAAATATATCAAAATGTGGTTTAGGTTTCCTGTTGCAGATAAATACACTGTAAGCAGCCGTGTGAGGCAGTATTTGGGCACAGGTGTGTTGCTGAACAGGTAATGTGATTGGTCATTAAATAAACTCACTTTCCTACCAAACTTAACTGAATTAAATTGTAATTCTGACTTTGACTTCATGATGATGATGACAGAGGAATTGTTAACAGGAGTCAATGTTTTTACCAACCTACAAAACTTTTATACTTAAATGAAAAAAAGCACAAGTTTAAATGTCACAATGCTTCTGGTTGTAAGGTCAGTCGCTGCCTAAAAGCAGATTATCTACAGTCACAACCATGAGACAGTGACACATCCGTCATCGCTGTGGACCCACATAATGTTTCTGCTCTCTCTCTCTGACGGCTAAATCTTATTGATTATTCGGCCGTACATCGGCTTGTTTCAGTCCTTTTAGCTTTACACTGATGGTCGACAACTATAGATTACAAAACGCAACATTTCTGATTACTGTAACTAAACTAGTGAGGACATGGCACACATGTCCTTGAGCAGCAGAGCAGATAAAAAGTACAGATTAAAAATATACAAACAACAAAACCTTCCAAATCCACCTCCACTAAAATAGACTACAGACATTTACATGACTTCATTTATTTACTTTAAAAACTGTACGAACACGAACTGTAACATTATAAATACTGGAAACCTAATAAGCTAAGTAAAGTAGTGTGAGATTTAAAAACTCCCAGCACATGAAGAATCAAAGTCATGAAGTATTTAAATACTTATGGAATTATAATCCTATCACAACAACCACTTTAATTTGTTTACAACTTGTATTTCGCCCAGATTAATTTCAAAGAACACGACTTTGCAGAGATACTGTTACAGACGGTGTGGGCAAATAAATTTAGATTCAGATTAACGTCATACAGTAGAGAAACATGAGGTGATGCCAGAGGGCTAAAGGCTGAAGCACTGAAATAGAAGCTGGCGAAGGGGACAACAGATTAAAAGGACATCAGAGGATAAGTGAACAAAGGCTGAGAACAGATCAGAGCTGTGCACATGGTTTAGAGTTAACAACAGCTCCAACCATGGCAGATAATCATCATCTGGTTTATTTTATTTATAATGGAATTAGTGAATGAACTGTTCACTGCATTCAGCTTTACAGAGCAGCACGTGTTTCACTGAGGGAAGCATGAAACACAAATGCTTCTGCACCATGTATCTAAGCACATTAACACGCAGACTCTACTTACAGCTACAGTATGTAACTTTTTTCAAATATTCTTTAGTAGAAATATGCACCAATCTTAATATGGAGATGTGCTGTCGACACCTCCCATGATCCTCCTTGATGCTCCTAAAGCAGAGAACTTCCTCCTTAGGTAACAGACGTTTTGCAGAGAGCAGGGCGGAGCAGAGTGGACTGACACCGGGTCTCATACTAGGGCATTGTAGCTTTAAGAATATTTTCTCATGTACTCAGGAACACCTTCATTTCAGAAGGTTTTATTCCACTAAAATGTATCTGACATCTGAGAGTTGTTTTCCAAATTTTAGATACAACATTTTTTTTTTTAAACAAAACAAAAACGTACAACACGCTTCTAATAAATATTCCTGTTATGAAGTGACAGTCCGACTTTGAGTTTTCAACTTTCGTCTTCATTCATTTGTATTTTTGTTAGTTGTTAAAAAGATCTAGTCTAAATACAATAACTATAAATGTTGTCATAACAAATTCAGGCTTCTGAATTATGATATGTGTCCTTAACAATCCAACAATTAACAATCACGTTAAAATACAGCTTGAATATGATACTGGTAGCACAAAAGCAACATTTTATTAAGTGCATGCTTTCACTTTATTGTGTTAATACTTTTATAAAAGCAAAGAATCTGAAAACTTTACTCCATCAACATTTAATGTTTAAAACAATAAAAGCATTTAAAACATAACACAATGATGTGTTACGTTTGCTAAAAGCACATCAGTTAAGAGTCATTCTCACTGTGTTTCAGCTCAGTCACACATGTAAAGACTTACTTTTTGATTTTGGCCTTGAAGTCCAGCACGGCTGCTATCAGTCTGGATGCAAACCTGAGTGGAGAAGAACATGATGTGGTCAGATTTCCTGCACTGTGCAACAAAACTATTACTTTTGGAGATGCAAACAGATGCCCACATATCTCTCAACGGTCGTGAAAATACAGCGCTAAAATAAACAGGTGAGTGTTTCCACATAACAAACACTGGCAAAGTGCAAAGACACGAGCCAACACATTCTTGGCTGCTACTGGATTTGTATTATTAGTGCGGATAAATACCATCATGCAGTAGAAGCTATAAAAACCATCTCAGTCTACCAGGACACTGAAGATACAGGCGACTGCAGTGTGTATATGTTTTACAGCGGGGAACTGTTCTTATTGTCACATAACGTATCACTCAGATGCTTAAATATACAGTATTAACACAGGTTTAATAAAAGGGTAGAGGCCGCTCTGCTGACTCACACCAACTGGCTCCTCCAGTCGTTATAATCTCTCCTGGGCAGAGAGATCGCCGGGTTCGAGTGCACAGGCAGTGGCTGTCTGCTCTCCAAGTACGCCCACTGCACCCACCAGTCTGAGACCTGCAGCGGACACACACAGAAACACACACGGGACAATTAATCAAGTAGAAAATGAATCGTGCACAAAAATTTTTTTGTTTGTTCGTATATTTCTTTGCTTATTTATCAACCATATGCAACAGACCAGGAACAAGATTTGCTTAAAGAACTCTTGACATTAGTTTTATTTCTAAATGTTCCTGCATTTCTGTTCCCAGTTATTATGTCGTTGAGTAATTATCCCAGAACATGGACTGAAAACGCTCTGACAACTTTTTCTTAACAGGTGTTTTACTTTTCGGTTTATGTTATTCTTTTTGTAGTAGTTTCCTATGTTGTTCCAAGCGAAGTTATTTTATTGCGAAGCACTGTGTTATTTTAGTTTTGACAATGACTATAAACTGTGAATAAATCTTTACAAACATGTCATTTCATACACACATTCATACTTGTGTATTACTAATAATTACCTAAAAAGGTGCCCACACTCTTCTTCAGAATATACTCTGATCAATACCTGATCAGATTAATTAATCCACTGATCTGTCTTAATACATCTGACAGTGTTTAGTTTTTATTGCCTTCTGGCACAAAACCCTGACCTGATTATTGAGAAGGGACCAGATGCTTTTGGGCATTTTTACTTTAAAATATCAATATCACCAGACTAATCAATACATCGACAAACTGTTTCGGCTCCATATTTAATGGATTTTCAAGTCTTATCTGCATTTTTTGAATGTTTTTTGGCCAGTTTGTGCCAAACTAAATCACTGAAAACCAGATATTATTCCAGTTTTTTCAGTTTTGCATTGAATATGAGCAACATTGCTTGTGGATTTACCCATGAATGCTCCTTAAGAAAAAAAAAAAAAACACCATAGGAGGTCTAACTATTAAAATACACCCATCTCCAACATCTGTCACATTTCACACACTGATCCATCAGCAGGCACAGACCCAGTTCTTGGTGTGTCTGGCTCTCCGCTCCAGGCCGTCCTGCAGATGCGCACCCAGACCGCCCTGCCTGCCGAACTCCTGCACCATCCTGCGGGTGTGGTTGAGCTCCTCGGGAGGCAGCAGTGGCTCCAGGGCCCTCAGGTAGCCCTGCAGGGTCTGGGCCAGAGGGGGCACCGGCTGAGGGGGCACAGAAGAGAAGAAACACTGCTCCTGCTTCAAGGAAACCTACAAGAAAAGAAAAACACTTAGAAACCTTTGAAAAAGATCTTTGAGAGCAACTAAAAACAAGTACTAATTTAAAAAAAGGTGTGGTTATAGTGCTGTTAATAACTCTGCGTCTGCACGCTGCACTTCCAGGACAATTTGACCAGATGCCAAGGAGGAGGGCACAGCTAGGGCGTATCGAAATAGGAAGTGTGAACGGCAGGATTGTGGAAACACGATCCTCTGCTTCTTACTAGTTCAACGGGATTGTTGCTATAATAAATACGCCGTGTGTGAGGACACGGGCCGAAGTGTCAACAGTGTCCAAAACTAAAAAAAAAACAGAAAACGGACTCACCCGAGAGAGCCACGCTCTGCAGGCTCCTGGCTGAATTTTCCTCAGAATCATTTCTCCTTGAATCACAGCTTCAGCCTGTGTTGCATCTGTGGTACGAAAAGCAGCTTTGCGTTTATGCCCCGTTCACTTTTGCACAACCTCAACAGGGTCAGATCGTCAAAGTGAAGCTCAGTCCTCCTCCTACTTCTTCTTCTTCTTCCTTTTCTTCTTGTCCGCGGCGCATGCAGACGAGAGTCCTCATCGCTCGACAGATCCTAGTGGGAAAACATGTGTGAGTGAGGTGAGCGCTGAGCCCCTCGCTGTTTTGTTACCGCAAAGTGCGAACATGCAAAGTTTCACGTACTGGACGGGACTGAGGCGACACTCAAGCCCGCACACGTGTTGACGTAAAAGTGTTTCCGTAAACAGCTACGTGACGGGTGTTTCGAGTTTGCTTGTGACCACGTTAGCTGGTGACCGACGTCCGAGTGCGTCCGTGGGTGCGACGGCTGTGGGGAAACGGGAAGAGAGCAAAGGAGCTGTCCTGGTCGGTGCCGGTTTGTCACGTCATGTTATGAAAAAAACTCTGTGTGTGTGTGTGTGTGTGTGTGTGTGTGTGTGTGCGCATAACCTGCTGGAGTCAA
>OMLM01002971.1:151804-168122 GCA_900302695.1 Helostoma temminkii | reverse complement strand
TGTGGGGAAACGGGAAGAGAGCAAAGGAGCTGTCCTGGTCGGTGCCGGTTTGTCACGTCATGTTATGAAAAAAAACTGTGTGTGTGTGTGTGTGTGCGCATAACCTGCTGGAGTCAACGTGTCATATATTAGAAATAATTCGTCGGCGTAGTTACGGAAACTTTCAAAACTAAATTCAAACTAGGACTGATTATTTCACGTACACGGCACGTTGACAAAAACACATTGATGTTACAAAACAGCTCAAAACATTTAGCTTTTCTTTAGCTACTACCCAGATACATCGGCAGTGTCCCGGGCAGCTCTTGTGCTCTCTTCCCGTTTCCAATAGCTGTCGTAGCTACGAGCAACCGCTGGCGCGTTCGGACGTCGGTCATCAATTAACTCGGCCACCAGGAAATTTACAACACCAGAACCTGAACGTGTAATTCAGCAAGTGTCCATCGAGTGGCGCTGTTACACTGACCGCGCTGTGAATACTGACCTATGACCCTTGTAACAAAATGGCTAATTTATTGTTTACCGGTAGTAAATAAAGATGCTCACATTTTTTTGTCTCTCTGTCATTTTCTGTCCTAAACACCTGACAGGTGGTCATACTACTACTCATTCTCTTGTTCATACTGACCATTAAATGAGTTCAGTGTAATTACTGGAGCAACAAATCCCCCACTCCTTATTTTGTGCAAAACTACATGTCAAAACTTGTCTAGTGGGACTTCAGCTGCCTGACTTTGACTACTTCAGTGGATGTCTGAACGTTACACCATGAATATTAAATGTCAGATTCAAATTTGTGGTCAGCAGCTCAGCAGAGAAACACAAATAATCAAAGTTATTCCCTTCTGCACTGACCTGTTTCTAACTGAATCTGAGCCAAACTGAAGCCTCCTATTAAAATCAGTACAGGTAAAACCTTGGAAAAGATGTTTGTATAAAACAAGGACAGTTGAAAGTGTTTTAAAGGAAAATTAAAACATGTAAACATATAATTTACACATATATATGTGTAAATAAACAAGCAGGAACATTTCATTAAGCAGAACCCATAGCATGAGTATTTTTGTAAACCTTTCAATATACACTATTACTGTGTTAAAGAAAAATAATCATTAAGTTTTACATATGGATTATTAATTGAATGTGTGACACCTAAACCTACATACACCTCCACCTTGTTTGTTACTGAGTGGAAAAAAGATTTGCATTGCATTTTAATAACCACATGTATGCTGTACTGTAGTGTTTCTCTGAAAGAAAAAAGCTGCTAACCGTTTACTCCAAACAGTTTTCCAGGAATACACCTTGTAGTTACTCAGTATTAACAAAATACTTACATGTAAATATGTAAAATAGTTTAATTTGCTGCTCTCTTCCACTAAAATATTTCACCGTGCAATTAAGTACCAGTATCAACCAAAAGTATTTAATTTTAGGCCGTATTAAAAAATGCAACAAAAGAGTCACTTTTTCTCAAAGAGCCTTAAAAACACAAGTAGCACACAAAGAAGAAGAAGAAGCCATCTGTCATAAAGTCATCTGTCATTTTGTAGACAGCTTGTGTACCATATGAAAACACTGGGGGGCGAGTTTGTGAATGATAAACAGCGAAAACAATAGATTTAAATGTAAAGTTTACAACAAGCTGTTAGAGGTTTCAACAATGGTTTTGTTGCTACGTTCATCTGCAGATGTAGGAAACACTCAGCTCAGAAAAAGGTTTACCTCTTTCATTTGTTTGTCAAGGTTTGACTTGCGAGAATAAAGTTAGAATAAATTAATTAATCAGGCAAAACTGAACAAGATGAAACGTCAGAGAAAAGCCTAAAAAAAAAGTAAATGTAATTTTGTTTAGGCAGAATTAAGGTATTCTACTTTATAGTCGTGTTTACTGTCTCGTGACCCTCTGGGTTGTCTCGTGACCCACTGTAGGGTGCTCCCCCTTCACCGTGACTGATGTGCCAAAAGGAAGACCCTAACTGTTATCTATTGTGACTGGGATACAATGAGGGGCAGTCAGTTAATTAATCAGTTTTACTCCCTAAAAGATAAGACAAGGCAGGATATGGTAGAGTACTTTAACAATGCAGTGCATTATTTGTTTTTCCTCATCAAGATGAGCGAAATCAGCGAGTTACTTTATCAAGCTCAAAGCTTAACGTAGTTACTTAGTTACTTTTGAATATTTTTATATTAGACAAACAGAGTTAGTTTATGTACAACTTTATAAACAGCAACATAAAATTGGGTGATGAGACTGGATGAAATAAAAACACACAGACAACATTTTTGTCACAATGATTTACTATTTTTTTTCCCTTGAAGCCAGCTTCTTCATCTGTCACAGATAAAAAATAATTTCTAATGAATTTGCACTTTCTCCTCTTACCAATGACAATATTAATTTACAAACAACAAAAACCTATTTTGCAGATCATATCATAAACACAATACAGCCAAAAGTCAGATAGCAGCTGTAATATGCTGACGTTATTCTGGTATTTGAATTGTTTAAACTCTTCCTCTTCTCGAGCACTTCCACACGCAAAGCTCTCTCCACTTCCACATGACAATAAAGTAATACCTTCACTTAAAATCGGATGTGTTAACTGAACTGTCAGGTTGGTCATTGTGAACAGTAAGGCTAAATTAATCCCCACAAAAACACAGAGTACCACGCATTGCACCAAGGCCCGTTCCTGCCACATTCAACACCACAGCCACTGAGAAGAGTAACTTCTGAAAGGCTTCAGATGAGAAAATCAAATATCTACATTAAATGATCTTCACATCATCTGTATGAGCAAATCCAGCAGGCACATGAAACCAGATGATATAAACATCAATTCTGTGCTGAAGCAGTGCTGACTTAAATTTAGATTGAAATTTTTAAATTTTAAATTAAAATGTATGTTAACGTAGAAGAAACTATCTAATATATTAACTAAAAAATAAAATCTTTTCATTATATTGCATAGACAAGTGATCCATCACCCAACACTGTATGCACCTGAGGACATTTTATAATATTTTATATAGTACCCTTCTTAAACATTCGCAATTGCCTTTTGAATTTCCCCGAAGACAAAACTAGGTGATATTTCTTCATTAAATATTGTACAATTATGTCCTTTTTCTAAACGGTATAAACCAAACCATAAGCTATAATTTCTTTTAAAACATTCATTCTGATGCTAAATGCAACACAACACAAAGAAAAACAATCAATTCGACATTTCAAATCGAGCAAACCTTAGGCTAGTAAAAATCAGTTAATATTGTTCAAACACGTGTAGGTGAACTCATCACACGGGTAATTTTGGCGAAGTTGAGTGGCTTCTATAGTGAACAAGAATCACCTGGAAGACACAGACATGGAGATGGATGTTAAATAAGATGTATCTAGGGTTTTATGCGTTGAATTTTTACCGTATTAATGCAACCGCATATTTCATTTGTTCTCCACAAATCATCAGTTTCTATTTACAAATTAATTTCCTGTTTTTAAAGCCAATGTTGTATCTTAATTTTAAACTTTACTGTTCTACATTGTACTTGTCCACATTGCTCAACCTGCTGCAAAACATTTTTGTGGAGAGGTTACATCTAGTCACAACAGCATAAAAATTACAAATTTTGCAATAAAATAAATTACTAGATTGGAGATTGGAAATCTCACAATCTGTGATTTTACTCTTTCAGAGAGTTCAAATGGTACAAATTGATGTTTTTAATAAATAGGGACTCTTTAGCAAACAACCTAGCTTTTAGCTTGGTAACTGAACGTTAATTATTGTTCACTTTCAGTAGTACTTTTGACTAAAATGATGTCTATTCATGAGAAATCTATGATATATGCTATGTTATATGGTATGAGTAACACTATTGCCCCATTACCAACCAAGCTAACAGCCAGGCTTGCTAACAGACAATTAGCTAGTTAACTAGCATTTAAGAGAGATTTTCTCACTGTTATTAACTTGTTAGAGTTAAATGCCGTACATTCCTGAGAACAAATTGATGTTACAAATATACTATGTTTTCAATATACATGGTCTCCTGTTAGCGACCGAGCTAATGCCCCTGCTAAATCACAGTTAATACCAAGATAATAGCGTTACATGGTACATTCTTGCTAACGCTTAGCTACTGTATGAGACAGAAGATGAGGTCCCATTAGCAACCAAGCTGCTAGCTATCACTTAACTGATATTTCTTTCCCCCTTTATTAATATTTTGATTTATATGATGTACATTCTTGAAGAAGGTGTCAACGGTACAAATATATGTTTTGACTAGACCTAAAATTATTTTCCAGTTAACTAACAACCAAAATTCAGGCTTGCTAACAGGCAGTTAGCTTGGAGCATCAATGCCTTTCTTAAATTACATGTACCTTGCTGACAAAAAACAATCGCAGGATTAGGGTTAAATGACACAGAGGAAGAGCTTGGGGAGATACTGTGACTGACTAGATCTTCACACTAGTTGTTTCCATTTCCTACACGCTCTGTGGCTCTTAACCACAAGCCCTGTACTGCTGAAGATGCACGTAAATCTTCAAAATCCTTCTGAAGAAGGCTCAGAGATTTAGTGAAATTGCTTGGCAATGAAATTCAAACCAGAGTTTGCAGGACAGATCAAAAGTTTGTGACACATATTATGTGTTTAAAAAAAAAAATTCATTACACGTTATGTTTTTTGAGAAGGGGGTGACACTTGTTCACTCTTACACCCCGTGACGGCGTGCCCATGTTCCTTGTGCTTTTGAACATGACTGCTGCGGCCTCCACTTCATCTTCCTCTTCATCTGCTTCCTCTCCCTGCAGCCTCTCGGTCCTCCCCAGGTCATGGGGGGCTGGAGTACATGCCAGCATGGAGGTCTCTGATGGATACTCACACACCTGCTCCAGCTGGTCCTCGTCGAAACACACCTTTACCTGGAAACATGAGCACAGGGAGGAAAGTTTTTATTTGGTTCTAATAAGTTTTATTTATTTATGTAAGTATATTTTATATTTATAGTCCTGCTTAAAGCACATTGCACAGTAAGACAGTTCAGACAGTTTATTAATGGCTAAGGAAAATCACATTCACAGTAGATTTAAATACTTTCTGAAAGGTTATGAGGAATTTGAGAGATCAGAAATCTCTCAAAGCAATAATTTTTTCTTGTACTTCGTGCTTCACAATGCTGCTGTGAAGGAAACATCTCACTCATATTTGTTTTTAACTTCTCAATTAGTTTAGGATTTCATAATGTTTGTGCTTATTATTTCTGATCACTGAACAAAAAAGTAAAAAAAATTAAATATTGTGATACAGTTTTAATTCTATACCAGCAGCCCTGCTGAAGAGTATTTGTACACAGTCAGGGTAATATTAACTGACAGCATGAGGCTTAATGCAACACAAATACTCCCTCTAGAAGTATTTATTGCAGGTTTTGACCATCACACAGATAAGCGATAC
The DNA here is from genome assembly GCA_900302695.1 of Helostoma temminkii. Classification (NCBI taxonomy): domain Eukaryota; kingdom Metazoa; phylum Chordata; class Actinopteri; order Anabantiformes; family Helostomatidae; genus Helostoma; species Helostoma temminkii. The sequence goes on along the minus strand of OMLM01002971.1, from coordinate 162,650 downwards.
ATATGCAGTAGCAAAAGCAGGAAGTCGGTTTACATGTTCTTTTAAAGTATCAGAACAGAGGAGGAGGCCCTGTAGTCCTCAGCTTGTCTCCACCTGGACGGACAGATGCTTATGTGGGTTCAGAAAGTCAGTGTGGTGTAAACAGATGGCCTGAATTCAACAGGAAACAGCAGCACAATCCACCGTGTGTCTTATAATAACAGCAGATCAGCTCTGAGGCCTAGAGCTGTAAACACACCCAGAGATGCAGACATGATCTGAATGGAGCCTGAATTGTACTGACGCCATGCAAGGCACTGCTGCTTCCCCCTGTGACTGTGGCTCTGCTAATAGCTCTGCATTAGACAGGCTGGACGAATCATGCTAAGGCAAAGAAGGCTAATCCTCCTTCCCTCAACCTGATTAACTTAGGCTAACACAACATGACAGCAGAGGCACTCAGTGAGAGACAGAAACTGAAAGAGTATGAAAATAAGAGAAGTTTCCATTAGTAGGAATTTGACAAATTTTGTTTACGCTGGAAGTTTCTATTTGTGTTCATAGCAGTTTTGCTACGAAGCTATAACTTATAAATGTATGCTGTTACAGTTCAAGAAATCCTTTTTATGAATGTGACTGATTAGAATAAAAATACACTCTGCAAAAATACAAATCATAAATTTGTAGATAGAGTTTAACCAATAATGTCCAATCTTACATGTCATAGTGGAAAAAGTGGGGGGATTTGATGCAAGAATGTCCAAAATACAAATGAGAAAGACAAGGAGCAAGCAGGTCACCCCCCTCTGTGCATGATGGCATGGATCTGATGGGGGAGGGAAGAGGGCCTGACGTCAAACGGTCTGAAGGGCATCAACGTGAGAGCAACAGGCGGTCAGAAAATCACAGTGGTCACAGCTTTACCGTCACTGCTACGTTCACATTCACCAGTTGTAGGTTTGTTTCCAAACACAACCATTACAAGAACCCTATTACAAGAGGAGCATGGTCATAGGAGGAAAAGAGAACTACTCGACTGTATACCTGGAAGTAAAACTAAACATTACTTAGAGGGACAAAGTCATACAAATGACTTCTTTTATTGGAATAATTGAGACCTTAAGAACGCCTGACTTTCTTCTCATACTTTCTGCCTCACTCTCGTGTCAACTACCGTCGTTGAGGCTCTTGAAACAGATGGCCTTTAATGAAACACCGTCTGAGTCACATTTAGCAATAAATAAAATGTACACTGCGTCACTTCCTTGTGTCGATCTCTGCCTTTTGTTTGGAGGAAGTGTAGACGTTTGAAAGAGGAAGTGAGCAAAAACATGCAGCGTGACAGGGAGTTTCTGTCAGACAAGTAACAAGCTGCTTGCAATGTCTATTTAGCATTTAATCCTCCCAGTATGACTGTCAAACTGTCATTTTTCTCTGCCCTGCCTCTTTCTTGCTCTTTGTTAGGCCATCAAGTAATTCCCACATCTTTCTGTAAGACTCTTTTTTCTTTTTCCGTCTCACCCACGACAAAGTGAAGAGTTGGCGCCTGCAGCCAGTAGCAATCAGACAAACAATGTTAGGTCAGCGTGGTCAAAACTATCTGCCAAGACTCCAGTCTATCAAAGCAACCCCCTGCTAGGAAACAGCCAAGAAGATACAAAGAGAGATCTGTCTGAGAGGCACAGAGGGCTGACTCAACAAAAATAGCAGAACTGATGCGAGGTAACAAGGAATCAGTCTGCTGTGTATTCAACTGCAGACTGATGGGAAACTACCAGAAGTTTATCATTGCTCTAATAGAAAGGTTATAAAATCAGTAAGATTCTTAGCGTTTAACTAAACACATAAATACAGTCAGATTTACAACAGGAAGGTGTGACACAGGACTGAGTTGTTTCTGCCCAGCTGACCAAATTGTTACTCAATGTTTCGTCTGTGACATAAGAGCTCGTCTCTCACTGGTTCTCAAACAAGGACTGGTTTTAGGAAAAAAGAGGAAATGCAAAGTGCTAATAAGAGCTCGGACTGAATTACTGTTAAAAAAACACTGTGGTTTTGCATGTATTCACACAGGCAAGCATGTGATGTTAGCTAGGCAGGCAAAATGCAAAAAGGAGAGTACGAGGACGGTGTTGGCTGCCTTTCATTGTGGTGTCTTACACATACACTTTATATACATATATAACATACATGTTATAGCAACATTACTGTTATAAATTGCTGCAGAAAATAAGGAGCATGACATATATGTTTTGCTAGACATCCATCCATTTTCTGAAGTGCCTAGTCCCCGTAGGGGTCGCGGGCGTGCCTGAGCCTAACCCAGCTATCATATTGGCGAGAGGCGGGGTACACCCTGGACAGGTCGCCAGTCTATCACAGGGCCACATATAGACAAAGACAAGCATCCACACCCTCTTTTGTTAAACAAGAAAACAAAAAATGCAACCACTGTGATCCAAACCAACTTGTGGTTTTGCATGTTTGTTAATAAAAAAAAAACAGAAAAACACAGGAAGAACCTGCCATGACCTTACATGCGTGATTAAAATATGAATGTTAGGCCAAAAAGGGTAGAAGTCAATTGTCTGCAAAGACTTAGACTGCAGAAGCAAATGGCAAAGCAGCTCACTCCAGGATTTTATGGCTAAGAATCAAGATGTCGTGCTTGATAAGGCTTTAACCAGCTTAGTTCGGTCACTGTGATTGTACTTCTCAATCAAAAGGGATGTTCTTCCAGTGAGAGGGGATTCTGCTTGGCGATGAGGGCCCATGAGGCAGGTGACACAAGGTGAAGCCTTCTGGCACATTTCAGAAGAATTTTAGACAACAGTAGAACAACCATCGCTTTAAACCTAACTCACTTTCCGCAAATTTTTTTTAAATCACAAATTTGCCTTTTTGCACTATGAAAGGCAAAGAGAGAGAAATACATTTATTTCCTGCTATTAGAGCCAGTGTTTGTGTGGCTAAGTGGCTGTCTGGCTTGTTTTTGCTTACAAATATAAGAGTGAAAGGCAAAGAATAAACAATAGTTTGCACTCACTTTTCTTGGGGTCACTCTGTTCTTCACCAGACAAGACTTCTCCAGATTCTGATATCCACCAATCACCTCAATTTCTTCCACCGTAGGGTACCTCTTCTTTGCAGGCTCAACCACAGTGGGGGTTGTTTGGGGCTGCTGCAATAGAGTCTTTGCAGGTGTTGACCCTGCTGCTGTAGATCCTGTTGTGGAAGCAGTGGTTGCTCCTCCTGTGGTGGCAGGTTTTTTTGGGGTGATTGTGATGGTGGCACCTCTCTTCACTTGGCCCCCAGAGGCACTCCTGATAGAGAAGGGGACTGGTGATGGAGTTGGAGATGGAGAGACACTGGGAGATGGAGCAGGAGATGGGGAACTTGGAGAGGATGCTGGGGTTGGGGCGCAATTGTTGGGTTTCAGAAAACTGTCTGGGGATTGGCCCCTGAGAAACGAAGCATTGATGGTGATAGTTTGTTTGGGCTGAGAGGACGGAGAACAAACATGCTGAGGAGACATTTTGGGGTTTGATTCTGATGTTTCCTGATCCTTGTCCTTGGTATCATCCTTTACCGATTGCTTTAAAACTCCTCTTTGTTGCCCTTTTGTTTCTCTGTCCTTCAGAGAAGTGTTTGGTGATGTACAAGACTTCAGTGCTTCCTGCTCTTTCAGCTGAAATTGCTCTATCTGTCGTTGTATTGTCTGAACCCCACAAATGTCGTCTCCTGTGAAAGCTTTGTCTCCCTGCTGTGCAGTTGATATGAGGGGTTTCACTTTAGTAAGGTGAACTGGTGAGATGTCCACATTCCTCTCCCTCAGACACAAACCTGACCTTGAGCCGACAGTTTCCAAGTTGTAGATCCGGCTCATGGCTGCCAAGGAGTTGGGATGAGGCGGAGAAGGAGAGAGGGATTGTACAGAATTAATAGGCAATGCAAACTCCTCCACCTCCTCCTCTGAGAGCTCCTTTTGTTCCTCCTCTCTTTCGTCTCTGCTCTCGTGTCGGCCCCTGTGGCACCTCAGCTGTTCTTCCACATGGTTCGTGGGATCATTCTCATCCTCAGATATCTGTGAACTACCAGAGATAAGTTCGGAGGCAGCAGTGGCGTACCCGCTTGTTGCTTCCTCTCCTCTGACAGCTTGTGACTGTGGGACAGAAACAGGAAGCTGAGGGCAGGTTTTCAACACGCCGACTTCCTGCGTGACGTCAAATGCAGCCGTGGATGTCTGCACTGCTGCATCTTCCTGTGCCCTCTCTGTGTCAACCAGCCTTTTCCGCAACTGAGCTGCAACGTCCCACTCTTTCTCAATTTCAGCACCCCTCTCGTCATACCTGTCCCCAGCTGTTTGAGTATCACCAATCTCAGTAGCCTCGCTCCCAGTTCCATCTTGTGTCTGTCTTTGTTTCAGCCTCTCCAGCTCTCTCTGCCTTATCTTCTCTCGCAAGGACTCGATGCGACTCAGAGGTTTTCCAATTCTCCAGCTATCCCTCCTCTCGACCCCGTGCCCTACTTCCCAGTTTTGCAGCTCGACGCTTTGACACATGGCCTTTTTTTTCTCAGCCATTTCGTCAGCAACATAAAACACAGTCCTGGGGATTTGAATTTCAAGGGGGCCTGGTGGGATCCCCATAGGCGTGGTCCTTTTAGGAGATCTGACTGTTACGTCATGACTGAGACTGTCTGAGCTCACATTGCTGTACTGTCCTTCCTGTTTGCATTCTTGAGTCATTTTCTGAGAAGCCTTGTAGGGCCTTTCAACCTTTTCATTGCTATAAACAGTTGTGTCTCCTATTTTCTCAATTTTACTTATAAGGTCCTCTGTGTGTTGGGATAAAACAGAGGAGAAGGGTCCTTGTGGTCCTGTGAAGCTCCACTCTGGGCCTCTGTGAGGGTCTCTAGCAGTGTCTGTAACTGTACAGAGCAGACTGGAGCACTCTGTGAAAGCTGATGCATGTTTGTACTGACTATCAACAGAGTGATAAAGATTGACTGCGTCTACTGATGCAGCCATGACACAATTCTGCACAGTTTCAGCAGGGGCTGAGCTTTCAAATCCCTCATGCTGAAGAAAATCAGACACCTTGTTGCAAAACTGTGCCTCAACCTGTCCTCCTATTTCTGAGTCTTTCTCTATGCTCAGATCCCTTTCCAAACTTTTCTCACCTGCCAGTCGCTTCACCTCTCTTTCAGCTCTGACTTTTGCATCCTGCCTGATCGGTACTCTTCTAGCAAATGATATTCCCTCTGTGTTTTTCACAGATGCTACCGTGAACCCTTTGTCTCCATCTGCATCACCTGGCTTCTCTGCAGCCCTCTTGTCAACAAGCTCAACTTTCTTAACTTCACCACTCTGTTGGACTGACTTACCCATATCTGCCTCATTTCTCTTCAGCACAGGTCCCACCTTTTCATCCTCATTTTTGGCACATGCATCTCTGTGCTTTCCAAATCTGTCTCTATCTAAAAGCCGCGCACACCCCGATTTAATCTTTTCTGTAGTTTCCCCTTCTACACCTGATACACCCACCCACGGTGCCACACTCTTGTCTGAATTTATCCTCTGTCGCATCTTCCTCTCACAATATTCTTCCTCATCTAAACCATTCTCCTCAGCGGAGATGACTCGATCAGAGAAACTCAATGAGCGTTTTGGAACGCCTTTCAACAGCAAATTCCTCCCATCTGCTTTCCTCTCTTCAGATTGTTGGTCATCTTCATCCCCTGAGTATTTTCTCCTTTTAGGCCGGAGGAAGTTATCAGAGCTTTTGGATCGAGATGGAGGCTTGGGGTGCTCTCCGAATTTACTCAGCAGCTGACTGACCCTCCCTCCCTTCTCAACGAACACGCTATCATCTAAGCTCTCTTTTTTGTCTTCTTTAATAACTGTTGCTTGGCCCCATGGCCTCTCTTTCTCCTTAACAGTCTCTTTCTCTTTTTCTCTCAGCCAAGACATATCTGTTCTAAGCTCTCTGCCCAAGCTCTCTCTCCTTACATCTATGCTGCTCTTTATCTCTCCATTCTCTCTGCCTTTGCCTGCTGTATTCTTCTCTTCTGGACTGGCAGGGGGTTTTATTATCAGAACTTCAGATGCTCGGATCTCAGTGACACTCCCTCCTCCAGCCAGGATCTCCCTCAGATCCATTTTCACCCCCCTCTTTCCCTGGTGGTCCTCCTCAGGCCTTTCTCTCTCCGCCTCCCTCCATCTCCCCCTTCTCTCATCACTGCCTGTCCTGTCCTGTTCAATGATGATGATGTTGTCTGCACGGATTGTGCGCAAACATGGCACATGGGGAGAAAAGGAACCGGGTGGTGGATCGGTTTCCTTTTGTTCATCTTCTTTTTTTACTTTCAGCAATTCTCTCTCCCTTGGTGCATCTTTAACTGACTCTTTCCACTGGCTCCTATCTTTTTCCCATCCATCCCTGTTGCTCTCTCTTTCTCTTCCTTGACTTCTATCCCTGCTTCTGTCTTTTTCTCGTCCCTCACTTAAATCTCTAAACCTTTCTATTTTCAGATTTATATCTCTTCCTCTCCCTGACTCTCCATCTTGACCCTTGGGGCTACATTTCTCTTTCTCCCTCTCAATAACTTCAGGCTCATTCCCTGCATCTGCGTCCTTGCCCTTCCTCCATGCGGTCTGCGTGCGAATAAATGGGTTCTCATGGAGTGGAACTATTGTTTCCACAGACACCTGACTCAATGGTTTCAGGTCTGCATCGAGCCATTGCCCTGGATCTGGACTGAGTGACAGTTCACTTCCCAAATTAATTGTAACAGAGCTGTCTGTGTCACTCAGCCCATCTGAAGGCGACCTGACATCCACCTGCAGCAGACAGACATCTCTCTCCCTCTCCTTGTCACCCAAAGTCTCCTGCTTTGCCTTCCGCCTCTGGATGATCCCTCTCTTCCAGGCAGGCATGCTGGCAAGCTTTTCCTCCTCCTCTTTTTCTCTCCTCCCTCGCTCCTCCTCCTCTCGCCTCTTTTTCTCCAGTAGGAGTTGCTTCCATTCCGGCAGAGAAGAGACAGACATAACAGAAAAGGTGAAAGCTTTCGGACAAAACTTGTCCTCTGTCTTTTTTAGAGCCTCTGGGAATAGTCTGCAAAAAGAACAAACGATTAAATAAAATTGGTTTTCTTTCACATCCATGTTTGATCAAAAACATTATCCAATATCAACTTTTGGTTTGTAACGGAATCAACTCCCTTACTACAAGTACAGGATTGCAAGTTTGATACCTTTGTAAAGGTGCAATTGATTTGTTGACACTAGCATAGTCCAGTTTACCTATCCACTGATCAATTAGTTTTTTACACAAAATAATAGCCTAAGCATTGTACAAGCAGCAAAAAAACACTCTCTGCTTTAATTCCATGTTAATAATGAAAGTACTGAATGGAGCTCACCAAACCCCAGTTTTTGAAACATGCAACTACATCCGCTTTGATTTTAAGGTTGTCATCTGTACTTGTGCGTCCTGCTTGTGCGTAAATCTCTCCACTGCACGACGGAAAATCCTCCTTCGTGAATAAGTTGAAATTTAACCAATCCTGTCAAAACTAAGGTTTAAAAACGCTGCACGACTCAGTCAAACCACCCCACGACCGGACTGTGCACCGGAGTGTGAAAACACCTCCGTCGTCGTTGGTATAGTAGTAAATATTTCCAGCTTCAGAGCGACAGCACTGTAATCCGATAATTACTTTAAACTCCATCAGGAGAGTTTAGTGGCACACACCATATTGTCGGACCTAAGAAAAGGCGTTTAAAGAACATAGCCGTCTGCCCGGTAACTACCCCCTCACCTCCCTCCCTCAGTCTCATCCCTCCGTCCGTCCCCTGGGCTAATTGGAAAAGCGCTGGAGGAGGAGGGAGGCTGTGGTGTCATCAGGGCAGATCACAGAGGTGGATCTTACCTCACTTACTTAGGTACTATTTTCACTGGCAGAGGCGGCTCTGGGCATGGGCCGTGCGGGCAAACGCTAGGGGCGCCACTGTCGGTATAATGAAGGAAGATGAAGCGAAATTAAAATTATTACTAGTTTGTCTCATACTGTTTTAAGTAATACAGTTTCAAAGCTGTAATTTTGAAACAGTATCAAAAAAGCATGCAACAACACAAGTACAGCAAAGAACTAATAATAAACAAACAACAATAAACATTACAAACACATAATCACAAAGTACTGTAATCTCAGACAGGTTGGATCAACTAGAGGTCTAGACTAAAGTTGGATCTAGTTCAGCTACACCAGGTTTAACTGAAGCTTAATGTTTTTAGCTAAGTACTCACGAATTAATGTTTAGGTTTGTGGGGAAAACATTTAGTCACAAAGTTCAGTTATCAGCTTCTGTGTGTGTAGGTGTAATTCAGCCTCAGGCTAATCTGTTAATTCTCAGACTGACCTCTCTTCAGTTACCAGAACAATAACCAGAACATCTTACAGCCAGAAGCTTTGACTGCTAAGGTACATATAGTTCAATCACAGTAATAAAAACAATATCATTTAATTGTTTTATTGGCCTAATCAATATTCCTGATTTTATATTTTGAAGTACAGTTTGCCTGTCTACATGCAGCATTTTAATTATTTCAAACCAGTTTAGGTCAGTTAGCCTTGACATCATTACTGTGATGCAGGAACATGCCCAGGACAAGATACACAAAACCCATAAAGGTCACTGGCTGGCCATGATGCACTTATAATGTACATTTCATTCGCACTTGGCAAAAGATCTCTTCTCTCCTACACACCATGGAAAACCAGATATAGGCTCACTAAGACTGTAGCCTCATCACTGAAATTCATTTAAACCAATGCTATGGAAAATTAAAACTCATTTAATCATATGGACATGTCAGTCTACATGAAAAAATACTGGGGACCTTAAAAAGTACAAGTAAACTATTACTTGGTTATTACTCAACAACATGATATTATTTTATTATGTTTTATTATAACATAAAAACCCTGTTTTACCAAACTGCTTCCTGCATTACATTGCTATCATTAAAATACACCCCACTTACCTTCTTATTACTGCTGCCACCCTGCTATTGACCCCTGTATTCTCTATAATAATGAGCTGTAAATTGGTAACATGTTTACTGATTAGTTTTCAGTAGAGCTTTGCTTTAAAATGTCTCTCACATTTATCCATCGCCTCATGAGCCAGTTGAATTTATTTTCATGTGCATTTCATGTGTGGAAGTGAAATAAATAGAAGATATATAATGAAACTTGAATTTTATATATAATTGAAATACATTTTGTTTTTCTGTGACATTAATATAAATAACCAGCTAACATAATAATTATACAGGGTATGATTCTGTATTAAGCACATTGTAAATTACTAATAAATTATTAATACATTCAGACTTGCCATTTCTGAAAGTGTAAAACTGAGTTATTTATGTGTGTTTTTTCTCTTTATTATGTGTTAATAAGATAACTGGTTCATTCTCACAGACAGTCCATTCTGTGAATGTTTCTTTAAAAACTCATCAAGTCAGAGAACTTATCAGTCGTGTGAGATAAAAACTATACATTAAAATATAAATTGGCTTGAAATTAAACTTATCTAAACCAGGCTAAAATAAAAAAAAGAGCCTGGGTAAAAAATGGCATCCATGGAAGAGTTCCAATGTGAAAGCCACTGCTGACCAAAAATTACACAAAGACTCATCTAACATTTGCTAAAAAACAAACTTGATAACTTGATTATCCCTAAGACTTTTGGGGAAATATTCTGTGGACTGGACAAAAGATTAACTTTTATCTGGTGTAAAATTAACACAGCATTTCATAAAAAGAACATCATATAAACAGTTAAACATGGTGGTGGTCTGGGGCTGCTTTGCATCTTCAGGACCTGGACAGCTTGCCAGGTGAATGGAACATGAATTCTGCACCTCTCTTGCACTATGTCACTATATGTAAAACTTAAACCTTTATTTTTATAGCACTTTACCTTCAGTGTCTGCTCCCAGACTTTTTGCTTGCTTTTGTAGCTCACTTTTAAGTTGCTTTACATAAAAGCATCTGCCAAATGACTAAAGTAGACATTTTATGGAAACAAATGCGTTTTTACTTATATGTATTGAGGATTAAACTACTTTGAGGTTTGACAATCAATTAGGAAAACAGTGGTTACTTGCATTATGAAGTACAATAAAGTGGTAAACACATTTTTTCAGTTGGTTTAGTCTGACATTATTCCAGAAGCCCCAACAGGAGGGAAGCAAAGAAACACATTCAAAATCTCACAAAGCCAAGAGACCTGTTTTTTATTACAGATGCTCGTTGTGAAAAATAAAGCTGCACTTGTGTTTTTCCAGTGTGAAACCTCAGAAATACATTCACTTCCAGGGACAACTGAAATTTCAATTAATGCACATAGAAAAACAGTGGAACTGTACTTGCCAGATGCACTGTAACAAAAACCCATAGAGTGCAGTAAATAGTAAAAAAAGTGACACTTTCAACCTCTTTGCTGGCTTTAAGTACATCATGATTTATTTACTAAGGCTGCCTACTGGATGATGCATATTGTATATCTATTTCCCCCACCTCAGTAGAAGTGTATAATTTTCACATTTTGAAATATCTATATTTCCACTCAGGATTTTTTTTGTGCAGGTGGATAGAAACATGAAATGCTGTCACTATTTCATATATGTTCAAAATACTGACAAGTTGATTTCTCAACTATAAAATCTTTATACAGATACATTCACCGTTTGAAGATGTCTGTGGAATAAAATCTCCCTTTGCAACAAAACACTTCCAGTAAAATGAAAATAAAAAATACAGTGTATTTTTTTCATGTCAGACTAATAGTGAATCA
>OMLM01002971.1:137079-151392 GCA_900302695.1 Helostoma temminkii | reverse complement strand
CTGAGAGAGAGGTGATATATATATATATATATATATGATCTCTTGGTTCTCGTTTCAAACCGATATGCCCAAAGAAATAAAAATGTTTCTTATATGATCTGAGTTCAGCCCTTCGTCACCTGCTTGATGCCCATCAGCTCTGGATAATCAAAGATCATGAGGATGCTGCAGATGATTGCCCAGCAGAGGAAGTGCAGAGAGAAGCAGAGCACGGGGAACCAGATACTCCAGGGTGCATGACGCACTGACCAAAGGCAGGGGGCGCCCGTCACAGGCTGCCAATAACACATCAGGATCTACAACAGGGGCAAAGAGGAAAGTAAATGCAGATAGTTCTGTTTCATTGGTGCGCAGCCCCCCTGGGCTTTTGCTCTATGGGTCTTATCCTTCCTCATGCCAGCAGCTGAAGAGAAAATTGTCAACACCCACCTGGAGTGTGCCTTTTCATCTGACCGAGCCAAGTGTCCTCTTACACACGCGCGTGCATCACATATAAAGCGGCGGTTCGGCAGGATCTTCCCTGAAAACCGGCCTTTCGGCCCACTCCAGGTGGGCGTTGACAATTTTCTCTTCAGCTGCTGGTGCGAGGACGGATAAGACCAATAAAGCAAAAGCCCAGCAGGCTGTGCACAATTCACAGAAGCTTGGGTTACAGTACATAACCAACGTTCCTGGTGTTAAAAAAAAAACATGAGATTAATTTAAAAGATTAAAGTCAAAAATTGGTCAGGGTGATACTGACATGAACACAAATATGAAGTACTTGACCTTTTACTTTACATTTAAGAAGACATACAAAACAGTTACATGATTTTACTTTTTTAAATTAGGCATTTTTACTCTTTTTTTACTTGATTTCATTTCATTTATGTCTGTATACTTCAACTGCACAGCTTGCGCACCATCTTGATAATAGTCCTTATTCCGTTGCTATTCCTGTCTTTATGGTGTTGTGTTTTCATCTGTCTTTATTATTATTTTGGTTTCAGAATTATCCAGCTGGTGAACCCTGGAAAAACTGCTCACTGTTGTAATAAAAGCAGTTTTATATATGTTTTGAGAGGTAGTTATGATGTACCTGGAGTGCCAGTGCAGTAGTGAAGCAGTAGGCTGTCCTGTTTAGAGGTCCAAGCACTGAGTGCAGGGCCTGTTTGACGGGCGACCGGGCGAGCAGACTGTGCTGTGTGGTGAAGAGAAGGAGCAGCCCCAAATCCACAACAAGAGACCTGAGAACTGAGCTGTCCTGCAGGGCCACTGACCACGGTATGGAGTCTTAGATGTGTGCAAACATTGTGAACAAGAGGAGAAAGAAAAATATATAAAAATATCATCATAATGTTTATGTGTTGAGTGTTAAACATTATTATCATCATTAAGACTTTACATTATTACTTTGTTTTTTTCCTAGCATCTTTATCTTAATATTTAAATTCAAATAAATATACATTCAAGAGCATATTCACAAAATTATTTATTCATCATAATTGAATATATTTAATATACATATCACAATCTGAGTGAGTATACAGTAAGTGCACATATCTATACTATTATGAATAAAAAAATGTTGTGTATGTAATGCCCGTAGAGATCTAAAATTATTTTGAACCTTGGCGAAAAAATCTAATAATAGCCTTTAATTTACATATAACAAAAACAGACACTATTATAATGGATAATATAGTTATTTGCCAAATGACTGTTAAATACTATACTGCATCTCTGATGGGAAAATGGTGGCAGCATTTGTTTACAATCCTAAAAGAATAAATAAATCAAATAAATCTGATACAGAAACCACCCAAATAAATAGGATCCTGAGGCAAAACTTTGTTGAAAAAAATGCTGCAGATGTTCTAGGATTTCAATCTTCCGTTCACTTCAGTGTTATTTGTACAACACCAAATCACAACAGAATCATCTCAAGGCATCTTACAGAGGTGTGGAGGAGGTGGGGAGAGACAAAACTCTCTTTAACAGAAGAAGCCTCCTCCAGAACAGGGAGGGCGGCCATGGCAAAATGAGTCAGTGGTGGCCAGTGTCATCTTCCTCGCTGTGGTCTACTGGGGCGGCAACATTAAAGTGACAGTTGCTACGAGGCTGGACAAATCAATCAGGAGGCCTGGCTCTGTTCTGGTCATGGAGCTCGACCTACATGTTTGGGGCTAAGAGGAAGATGCAGTCTAACTCTTCTCAGTCCTGGACAATCCCTCCCATCTATCACGCAGTGTAGTGGCTGTCCTGAGGAGACTGATCAAGTCCTCCAGAGAGGCACAGGACATCCTTTCTGCCAGTTGCCATTAAACTGTACAACGCCTTCACCATCAGTAAGGAGGAGGTAGACTAACTAAATCTGGAACATTCGAGGGCTCAGTAAATCCTCCATCTAACTTCTGACTATTCTCCCTATTTAAGTCATCTGTGCTTATTGCACTGCGCTCCACTCCTATTTATGTTTTTCTTTCTTCTTACTAAGTTTTTTTTTTAGATGTTTGCGTGTGTGTTGGTGGTTATTTTCCGGTTGTAGTTCTGCCTTTTGAACATAGAGCATCTGTAACAAAACAATTTCCTTCTGGGATTAATAAAGTGCTTTGTATTCAGAAAAAAGACTAAAACCATAAATACAGATTTTGCTCTACAATGGGGAAAAAAAAAGTGAACCGCCCAACGTGGGGCTCGAACCCACGACCCTGAGATTAAGAGTCTCATGCTCTACCGACTGAGCTAGCCGGGCGTTGACCTCAAGCGGGCAGACATGTAATATCAGATGTAACTTCGCAAAGTGTGACTTAAATATTCGTATGACTGATGCCACCATAGGAAACCCATTTAACAAGTTGACTTGTTGGGACATTTACTCGCTGTAAAGCACATTAATGCTGTGAAACCCGCTACTGTAGTAACAAACACGGTGACACTGTTGTAGCAAAAACCCAAGCCCTGAGAGCCATGTCATTTTCTAACCTCGCCGTGCAGAGGCAGCAGTCCCGGTGCTTACCTTGGCAGAGAGTCGTCTCTCCTGTGATGTTGTGGTAAATGGCTCGAAATGATATAAACCGAATGAAGTCTGCACCGGATATGAAAACGAAGGCAAAGTTTAGCAGAGACACCGTAAAAAGGGCCCAGCCGCGCACCGTGACTGACGCCATTTCAATTTATCTTCATTTGGCAACTTCCACCCTGCTTTTTTTTCTTCCGGGAGGAGCCGCTACCGCTTATTAACACACAGTGTCGCTGCTGTGCGGCAAAAACCTGCGGGACAGGTTTCTGTGCTGCAGGGCAGAAGATGTCTTTGTTGAGTGGTAATAGTGACAGTTGGCAAAAGTACATAAACTGGTACTCAAGTTAAAGAGAGAATACTTTTCCAAAAGTCACAGCAAGTCGAAGTACAATTTAAAATGATTCCCCATGAAAGCTGCATACATTTTGTAAAATGTACTTTCAGTATAAAAGTACTACACAGGGAAACTGATTTCTCTAAAAACTAAACATCATTGAAGTTGCTGATAACATGAAGAAAAAGTCTGGTCCAGAACTGTTTACTGTTTAGATTAATGCAGGTGTTGGAACCTTGTTACGTTTAGTTTGTGTTCAGATTCAAAAACAATAACCAAAAAACCTAATTCTGAGAATTTAATTACTTAATTCTATTCAGAAATATGTATTCATTAAGTGCTAATCACCAGTAAAAATTTACTTCAAAAAGCAAAAAAATATGGAAATAATAATTAATAAATAGTTCTGTTATCTAGAGACATGGATCTAAAACTTCACATTTTAACCACTTTATGCACTGACAGGTGCATATCGGTTTTTGTAAAACCGCATCTAAATCTATAAACTAGTAACATCAGCGGTCACATACTAAATGCAAGTGAGTAAAAAGTACAGTATTTCCCACTCAATTGCGTTGGAGTAAAGCTGCACTATAAAAATAAAATATTCAAAGAAAATTTGCCTCAAGAAGAGGCAAACAGAGGACACATCATCAACTACAAATGTAAACAAAGAACAGTCCCTGAGAAGCGTCTGCAGATCAAAAACTTCTGTCCACATAAATACCGTTAACACTAAGTTCAGTGTGCCTGTGTGAGAGGATGTGTGCTCCTGTGGAGAGAGAAACCGAACAAATAAAACCTAAAATATGAGACTAAAGGCAGTTAAAGCTTGTAACACTGTAAATGAGTATGAAATGAAAACATGTCACCAGTTTGTAATCCAAACAAATAACATGTTTGCACAAGTCGGTTTGACATTAATACCTTTTCATAATTTTGTGGTTACATCCCACACAACAGAGAAGAAATGCAGTACACAAACCAAACCTTTGACTGTTTACAGATTCTTTATTACTGATGTTTCATGGCTTTATGAATACTCCCACATTTTACACTTACAAAGAAGAAACCAGCAGGAAAACACAGAAAGATGAATGTCAGTCTGCACCTGTCCTCGTTAGATTTCCCTCCCCTCTATAGCACTGCACGTGGTAATTTCTGTCAAATGATACGACTCGAACAGACTCTGAACAGCCCTGAAAATCAGCAAGCAGAGGGAAGTTATTGTGAAATATTTTTGTTTGCTTAAACTAATTATAAAAACATTAGCTGCTGCTCACCTCAGTCGGTAGAATCTGTGTTCTGCAGGCAGCACAGTAGGAAGCCCGGAGCCTGAAACACGTCAACAACATCCTTAAAAACACATAAAGTGAATCTGGTTTGAAAATGAAGTCAGTCTGGTTGTGACTCTTACGTGTAGCCTGTCTGGCAGGTTTAATCTTTTCTGTGGCATGTGACTAGAAGGGCTTGGCTGGTTGTACTAGTGTCGAATAAGAAAGAAACTCACCTGTGGTAGTCGCTGACACAGTACACCCTGCTGTGCGAGTCCACAGTGAAGGGTAGATCCTCCAGGCTCCGTCTGCAGACGACGCAGCGAAAGCAGGATGGGTGGTAGGATTTCCCACAAGCCTGCAGGAGCTGATGTGCAAAGTGAGCTCTCTCACACAACATGAGGTCACACAGCACATATCCAGGTGTATTTACAGTAATTTAATGAATAATTACCTTGTCCATGATTAAAAATCCACAGCTGTTACAAACGTCTGGGGAAAGATGAACTCCTGAGTACTACAGTAAATAAACAATTTATCCATTAAAAGCCTGCTACATTGTGTTGTCATATGTTTCTGTCACATTATGATTCACTGCAGAGACGTGCTAACACAGTATGTTCTTACCAGAAAGTCATCTTCACAGTAGATTCCTCCTGACACTGAATAAAACGCTTTTCCAGTGAGCTTTTTATCTACATGTGAAACAAAGGACAAGGGCCCTGGTGAATGTGGTGATGATTACTGTAACACATTTAATATTATGTAGTGTGAGAAGTAAAAAATTAGAACTAGAATTGCAGCCACTTTGCCAACACTTGCTGCCGTCAAGCTGCAGTTTATAGACACGTCCATCCGACCCATAAACTGGATATAAACATCTTTCTATCCAGTTTGTGTTTCAGCCTCATATTCTAAAAAGTTCATCACTAAATCCATGTTAAATTAAAATAAAAATGAAATGCATTCTCCTTCTGCATCGATGACAGTGGGACAGACATAGTTATTGCTCTGCTGTTCTTTTGCCTTGTCCCCTTTTTTTATCTCTACACTTTCCACTCTCTCCAACTGGTCGAGGCAGATGGCCTCCACCACGAGCCAGGTCCTGCTGGCTGCTTGCTCACGGGGGATTTGTTGGGTTTCTCTCTAAATATGTTGTAATGTTCTGACCTTAATATGTAAAGTGCCTTGAGATGACTCTGTTGTAATTTGGCGCTGTATAAATAAAATTGAATGAGGTCGATATAATTTGATCTTTTACCACCAAAATCAAATCAGTTCATTATTGAGTCCAAGTGGACGTATGCACCAAAAAGAAGCTTTTATCTAAAGCTAGTCACATGTGACAGACACATACATGAGAAACTTGGGGTTCAACAGCTTGCTGGAGGACACTTCAACATGACCTGGGTTACAGGAGCAACTTGTTCTACCTCCACAAGCACAGTAGGGTGAGCCAGGGCCTCCCCACAGCCACAAGTTTATAGGCTAAGCTTCATCTCATGTTGAATTGGGTCAGTGCTTTTTCTACACTTCCCCTTTACTGCCGCACACAACAGGAGTCTGTTTCCAGGACAACACATATTCACATGGGAAGTGAACATGTGTAATTAATATGTTTTGTCACATTATTTTTAGGTATTTGCACCATTTGGGATATGGAGTATGTATAAATGTCCTGGTATTAAAACAGAGCTACTGTACAACTTTGTCCCACGACTATATTCTAAACTTTAACCTGGCCAGGGTCCTTTTCTTATATGGTAATTAGAGATCTTTAATGCTATGTTGCAGCTTTGACATGTACCTGTTCCTTTTCCCTTTTTAAATTATAAAAAGTATAAAAAATTATGAGTTTGAAATTGCTCATGCAGAGTCTGAACCCACAGTGTGATCGTTGCAGAAATAAAGAGACTCACTGCAAACACAGCAGGTGAAACAAGTGTCATGGAATAAATGTCCCATCGCCCGACAGGCTCCTCCAGCACTGTACACTGCTTCATCACATCTTGTGCAGCTTCCTGAATAGAGACCCACACCACACTGTGAGAAGAATACTGTGAAACCGGATGACAGCCGAATAATATGCTGCAAAAGTAAATATTCAGTATTGTCTTACCAAAATAAAAATTGGCACCATAAGTTGGGTCCATCTCCTCCAGTATTTGTTCCAGTTGTCTTGTTCTGCTGTAGCCTACAGTGCAACTATCTGGGGGTCTAATTTTATGCACAGACAGCTGTAAGGGGAGCTGCTATCTGAGTTTATGGGTGTTACTTCAGCTTTTGGTCTCTCTGGGGGCAGGAAGTTTTCAGACCCCCTGACTCCTCCGAGGCTGAATTGGTGGCACAGGCAAGGTCTACTGGAATATTTTACACTCAGCATTATGACTCTACTGCAGTTTAATCTGCATGTCGTTATTAAAAAACTGACTGTAATCATCACATTTCATGGGTCAACATAGTAGACATTAAAAAACACAATCATCAAACAAATCTGATAGATTTTTCAAAAGTCAGTGCAGTGTTAATGTCTGTTTTTGTTGTTGACAGTAGTGAAAAATAGTTTTCTTCTTAATAAGATACACACAGTACTTTTGTGCAACCATGCCTATTTGAGAGGGATTTGAAAAAATGTAAAAAAAATAAAAATAAAAATTTTACTCCCAAAACAAATCAGTTCATAAAATATGAATCATTGTTACTGATGAACTCCCTCACATTATAAAAAATACTGTAGTTCCAAATCAAACATTCATCTCTTCGTGTGACATGTTTTTAAAAAACAGTGTGTCGGTTTTATTTCACTTTTAATACATCAAGAACATTGTGATGAAACTACTTCTGTACTTTTACTTAAAGAACCGTTAAAATAAGTACAGCTGCAGACAAAAGAACGATTTAAAATAAATGAATTCGACAAAACACAAAATTAAGGAAATGTCTTTCAAAACCGCTGTTATTTAGCTCGTAAGTGGGGTGGTCTAAAAAGTAGAAATGTGTTTTTAAATATTATGACCTTGGGAAGGATAATATATCACAGCTTTTCCTACTAATCCAGCCTCCCCATTTCTGATTATCTGGATCTGGTTAAAACGGTTCAGATGGATGATGCCAGTTCCTTTTGTCTTCTCCCACTTCCTCCTAATCTGAGATGGTATCTTCCAGCTTCTTATTGACTGAACACATCTGATCCAGGTGTGGGCAGGGCTGGTATAGTAGGAAAAGCAGGACAGAGGTACCCAAAGACCCAAAGGGTTTGCTACTTCTCAGCCAGTATGTCTGCCTCCATGTGGACTGTTCCTTTAACTTTATAAGTCTTGACCTAGAATCAGACCCAAATATCAGTCAGATACAAATGCCGCGGCTGGTGTAAATGAACAGTGTGCTCTTATTCACAATGTTCTCTGCTCTTATTGTTTAAATTCATCTATAACATTTACATTTTACCTGTTTTCTGTTCTTTCCCCCTTTTCATTGACCTGATTTGTTTATGTTTGTTTATGTCCCGTACTTTTTATTCACACAGTAAAAGAAAAACGTTTCTAGTCGATAAACACTTACACAAGTAATTGTATAAGTTTTGTGATTGACACATGTTCACAGCCAAACACATTTTGGATAAGGACAATTCAACATTTTTCATATAATACACAGACAGAGCTTCATCACTGTAAATGAAACTCACTGCAGACTCTCTGCAGCACATGTTTGGCTGTGCTGGAGCTTCGGTATCATGGGAGGGGAGAGGGTTTCTGACAGCTGCTGATTCTTCACTGAGGTCCCTTGTTAAGACACTGAAGCTGCCTAAATCCCATATGCCTGCATGCTGTCAGACTGGATCAACAAAAACACTATACAGTGTACCGCTGTGCTCACAGAAAGAGAGAAACATCAGTAGAAATGAGAACCTTTTTCACTCCATTTGTATTTGTAGACATTGTGAGTTTGGGAGTTTCATGGGTTACAGCTAAGTCTAGCTTTTGTGTTCTAGTTAAGCATTCTGGGTTAAACTAATACCAAATCATTTAGATAGGAGAACACAAACAACAGATATATATATAACACAAACGTGTATTTGTGAGTTGTCTTGCCTTCAGGTATGTTTCTGTGGAGGAATGTTTGAGTCATGAGGCATGTGGAGGCAGGAGAGAGCCTCTGCAACATGGGAGTGTCATTCACAGAACAGACCTGCTGTCAGGCATCAGCCAGTTAAACGCACTGGAGCTGGAGACCAGCTTATTGTCCATTTAAACTGTCACTAGTTTTCCTTAAGGATCTTTAAATGATTTGTTTTAGACTCGCTTTAACTTTATCTGTTGTGTCTATAAGACATTTCTCAACGCGTTTATGTCAAGGCACACACTCATAATAGATAACCATCTCCACACCCCTTCTCCCACTCGTTTTGGGGATACACTGCACTGTGCCAACAATCCTTGGCATGTTTGGGGCTTTATAAATAGGGCGGCCATTGTGGCACACAGCGATGGGAGTCACATGAGGACTTGTTGTAAGTCCCCACTGTGTGTACTAGCTCTGCTGAGTTTCTGCTGGAGGGTACAACCATAGCAATAGATCTCCTTGTCGAGTTTGGGCAGGTAACTAACCTGTGGTCCACGCCCTCCGCTGCGCTGTTGCGCACAGGTAAAGTGGAGCAGGAAGTGGCTGTCAACGTCGTTGCTGTTGTTGTAATGTCAGTGGGAATGCAGCTGTATATTTGAGACATTACGCAGTGTAACCTTTTTCTTTTTACATTTTTAAGGTAGGATAAGAATCCAACCTTTGTTAGTGAGTATGCGACTCTGTGCGACCTGCGCGCTGGTGGGACTTTTGTTTTTGACGGTCTTCGACACATCAGGTGAGATAATACAGGTTAATAAGCTCGATCAGATTTAAATATTCGCTGAATATCTGCACCTGTTTCTCCCGCTGCCTTTTGTTTTCAGCTGAATCCGTTTTCAACCTAAACCTGATTCGTGCTAATTGAATTGTCCAACACTCCACGTTGTCCATTGTGATAGAAACGTGTTCAGATCTAATGCAGTCACGCAAAACACTTTGGTTCAACTGCCTCATGTAGTGCGTTAACAAACTAAAAGGTAATGGAGCAAGCAGCATCAATCATAATTGTCAGTAGTAGTGAAAGGCTGAAGCACTTTCTGGCTCAGCTTGAGTGGACAACTATCAGCCTTGACTTCGAAACCTCCATTTTCAAACAGTTTATGAGGCATTAATGGAGCTTCCTGGTGGCATGGATTCATCATATCTTCATTAATGATTGACCAGCAATCTGCTGCTGAGCTGTCCTACTGTGATAACTCTGGTGCTTTTCTTCCTCACTAAATCACAATACAAATTAACACCAGAATGATGAACGTATTCTCATTTGTGTTTGTGAAAATGATCATTTAAACATCGATTCTGCCACTAAATATGACTCATTGAACATTGTCACTGGCAAGTTCACTCTACAAGTTCCTGGTTTCATTTTAAATGTGTGCAGCTTCCCACACACAAGCTTATAATCACAACTGCCACTGTTCATACTGATGCACGGTAAACGATCTTTGGTTCAGACTTTCTGGAGGGAGGTGCTTGGATTTCAAACTGTATATTCCAGGTGATCAACTAATTGTAGTGGACTTGTAGATCTTCAGGTTTGATCCTGACAGGTTTTGCTTTGGGGGCCATTCAGAATATGAGATTATGTAACCAAATGGAGTGGTTTTCTTTTGTATGGTATGCTAGGCCTATAAACTGATGAGTTACAGCAATGAATACAAGTATATTTATGTACCAGTAGGAACTACTCAGTATTTGTTTCAGGTTGTAGTGTTTGTAGGTTGTTATGTGTGTGTGTTTGTTTACGTATTAATACTGTATATGTTGATGTAAACGTGCGTTTTCTGTGTTATTTTCATTTTTTATTGTGACCACTTTGCTATTGAATTTCTGTTGCTAAATAATTTCAAACCTAGTTTGTCATTTGTGTTCTGCGAACTGGTTACTGTTTAGGTGACACGTACACCAGTGTCAATGTGTACGTGTATGCAGTATATTAACATCTAGATAGAGTATGAAAGTATTCAAATATAAAAGATGAATGTTTTAAGCCTCTTACAGGGCATGGAAACCACAGCTGAGACCAAAAAAGAGACAGAAACCCATCTGCAAAGTAGGCTGGTGCAGCTTTACATGTACTGATGTATAAAATTACAGTAGAAACAATGACAACAGTTTCATCTGTGGTCATAATAAGATAAGGCTGCAGGAGGTCACATTATGCCCTTTAAAAGCTGGTTTCTCTGCAGTCAGACAACACATGACTCATGAGGAGTCAATGAATTTGTCTTGATATCAGTGAACGTGGGAATGGGTGTGACTGTAAAGTGTGTGAGTGTGTGTTCATTTTGTTGATCCTGAACAGCCGGACCTTCTTTTGCACAAACCGATGTTCACTTTATTTGTTGGTTGATTTTGTTAGCATGCTAACATTTGTTAATTGTCACCAAGTACAAAGCAGAGCTGAAGATTGTGGTTCAATTTGTACGTGTTTGGTAATAAATTAACAGATAAATACACTTTTGACCTGCTGATTGTGCTAGAGTGAGGGGAACACCGCCGTTATCAGGGAACATTATCTGACAACCTTGAATGTCCTTTCAAAAGGTTGAGCCAATCCGGCTGTGGAAGTTGAGACATTCACACATGAAGTTAAATGTGTGACCTGTTGCTTGTGTTAGAGGAAAAGTCAGAGGACAAAACTGCATCCAGTGGTTGCTGAGGTACTTCACTTGATGTAGAACCACCAAGAAAGAGGCATTGCCATCTCTGGAGCTGCTTGGCAATAATGACTTACTGCCTACAGCCAATGTGAGACATATTGTCATGAGGATAAGTGTTGCTTGTAACTGTGTGTTTTTGCCGTTTCCAAACACTGAAGTCCAAATACGGGAATCTGTCTAAGCATGCCTTCGAGCAGCTGCTGATGTGCAGCTGAAAAATAACATCTCTGGCACTAATGATCCTTTTTGCTTTGCTGCCTTCAAACTAATCACCTCTTTAGATTACAGATCTCGTTTCACAACATGTTTGCTTTATTTACAGCTAAGTCCCTCTGATTTTCCTCTACAGAATGTCTACAGACGGTGGTCCGTCCGGACAGAGGCTCCACTGTGACTGTGTCCGCTCAGTTAGATCAGTGTGTTGTGTGTACAGTCAGCGGAGTGAATGACACACTGATTTCCTGCCACTCCTCTCTTCCCCTGGTACCTGAAGTGGAGGTTAAACTACTGTTCAACTGCTCCCAGCCACTTGAACAATCTTACGCTGTCACAATAACTCGGACCATAGGTGAGTTCTGAGGTGAAGGTGTTTCACTAATTTGTTTTAAATGTTCTGTTACTCTGGACAATAAAGGTGGTGGAAGCAGCTCTTCTCTTCCGTTTCAATGCTGCCTCATTCAGCATTTTCCAGAGATGGGTTTGTCAAAATGATGTCTGAAGTCTTAAGTCTTTACTGGCTTCATATTTCAAAATATCTGCAACAGATGATGGATTTTTTTTCTTCTTAAGAAATGCTTCTTCTTTGTACACAGTCCTTAACTCAAGTTCAAATAAATGAATGTGAATATGTAAGTGCACAACCAAAATGGTTATTGGGAGAATGTTTGTTTCATCTGAGTCGCTTCTGAGAGGCAAATCTTTGTTACTGTTGAGTTAAATAAGTCAGTTGGTCTGTCTGATACTGAACCAAATTTACATAGACAACACCAGGGTACTTTTTTCTCATTTGTATATTATCTTCCTATTACACAATACTGAACTGTTCTGTCAAAACACATTTTTATATAGTTTATCAATGGAGAGGTAGAGCTCGTATTCAGGTCATAGTGTGTTTACATTGAACCATTAAACATTTTTACGTGTACTTTAAACATGTTTTACATATGTACAAAACATAATTCGTATTTATCTGTTATATCATTAGATTAGAACTGCATCATATATTCAATTAGTCATTTAACCAAAAGCTATTTTAAAAAAATGCTTACTCATCTGAATAATTTTTCATAGAATAAACTTTGTATCTTTGGGTTTTGGACTGTTACTTGAACAAAAAAAGACATTTCAAGACTTCGTCTTTTGAATTTGAATCACTTTTTTCTAAAAATGTATGTTCCAGCGATACACTGAGAAAATAAACAGCTGATTAATTAATAAAGAAAGTAATCGTGAGCAGGAGTGATAATTTGTCCATCTATGTGGTACTGTACAAAAATAATTGTAACCAAACTTATGTCTGCAAGAGGTCGCTTTATTAGTTGCACAGTTTAAATCAGTTCCATTCAGATCAAAATGAGTAGATAAGATAATAAATCTGTGCTTCTCTTCTGCTCTTTAACTGTGTTCCAGAGTGCACTAAGGATGCCTGCAGTCCCACAACAGTAGAAGCCCAACCCTCCGTCCTCACAGAGTTCACCAGAACCTTTGCCTGGGAGATCAAGGCACCTGCTAAGACAGTTGTCAGTCTGGACATCCTTGGGGAGGGACTGGTGGAAACATCGCAACCATGCACTAATGGATTTCAGTATTCAGTGGCTATATCCAAAACAAACAGCAAAGGCCGGACCGACTACTGCAGAGGTGGTTCTATAACTCATTTAGATCTGGCCAATGAAGCTGTGGTGTCTCTACAAGTTAAACCAAAGGCTCAGGTGGAACCTGTGCTGTTCATGGCCTCTGCTGGACCATTAAGTAAGAAAACTTGTAACACTGTTGACTTCAGTTTGATATGTAACAGCTGTTTTTTTTTATTACAGGAGAAGTGTAGCACAATAAGGTGATAACATGTTTACTGTATTTACTAAGAGCTTATTTACACAACACTAAATTAAAACTGGTTGCGCCACGCAAACTAGTTTGAAATCAGAAATTTAATGTTACTAAATATTTACACCCATAACTAATTGTTGCTGACTCAACCAGCTGACAAAACACAGTATGGCTGACATATTGGAACTGATACTTTATTCAAATTGTGTGTAATAAAGATGCAAACCGATGATGTACAAATTGTAAAGCACATTTTGAACCTTGGATGTTTTTCTAGCTAAAACGCTTCTTATAAGACAAGTTTCATGATACGCTTGTTTGCCTTTTTGCTTAGACCTGTGGTTCCCAACCCTGGTCCTGCAGGCACACTGTCCTGCTTAGCATCCCTGTCCTACCTACTGTTGATTACCTGGATCAGGTGTGTTCAGCAAATAAGCGCAGGGATAATTGGAAAACAAGCAGGACAGTGTGCCTTGAGGACCAGGGTTGAAAACCAGTGAGCTAGATGACTGGAAGCAGAGGGAAACAGCTAGCCAACAGCTAGCCTGGCTTTATCAGAGGTTACCTTTAATTATCTAAATCTCCCTATATACTTTGTATAAAATGTGAAGTTGTTGTTTTCCTTTGGAATATGTGCTGTTCTTGCTGCTCATAGGTGGATTTTACTTTTTCTTGGGACTGAGACTGAGCTGTTTTAATGTTGCAATCCAATGTAGTGAATCAACAGCTGCTAGTATTAAGATCTTAGAAAGACTTCAGACATGAACTTAGTGATTCATTTACAAATATCTGGTGTAATCGTGTCTGTCTCACATTCTGCTTTTTACACACATTAGAGGGCCGAACAGTGGTTGTAACCGTTGATTCCAG
>OMLM01002971.1:116877-136658 GCA_900302695.1 Helostoma temminkii | reverse complement strand
ATAAACAAGCATTAATAATTTCATGTTATATATTTACACATTTATTTATTTCAGTATTTTTCAGAAACTCTATATGTATTATTTCTCTGTAATTTTTCTGTCTTGGCCTCAGTAATCAGTCTGTGTATAAAATACTGTATAAAATGAAAGCATTTATCACTTTCATCCCTCAGTGTGCACCACAAGCTCCTGCAGCCCTTCAGTGGGAGAAGCTGATCCTACTCTCTTCGAGGGCTTCAAAAGATCCCTCAGATGGGACATTAGTGTCCCAGAGAGAACGGTACTAACTTTGGACTTTCCTGGAGATGGAGTGAAGGAGATTTCTGGAGCAGAAATTTGCCAAAATGGTTATCAATATTTAGTGAGTACAACTAAAAGTGACGGAAGCATTAAAACGAACAGCTACTGCAAAGGTGGAGCAGTGTCGTCACTGGATCTATATGGAGTGACAACTGTGACTGCTGAAGTGCCTAAAGGAGGAGGCCTGGACCAGACTGTGTTCAATGTCAAAGCTGCACCAAGAGGCAAGGATCCTTTCCTTTACTTTGTTCAAACCCCAGTGAAAGATTTATATCACAGGAAAAGACAGTTTTATCAAACCTAAGCTGTAATTTATGTAGTCCTAAAGACGCATCATTAATAACCCATCCTTCAGCCATTAACATGACACAAAGTTTCTTTATTAATACATATGGCTGACCTCAGTCACACAATCCAGGACGTCAGGGTTAGTTTTTACTTTTGTTTGACACAGACTGTGCCCACTGATCAACAAAACTGCAGCTGAGTACCAGTTAGCATAGGAAGGTCAGTTTTCATCTGTTGTTTCTGTCCATGCTACAGTAACTGCTCTGTGAGGCTTCGTATTAAGAAGAACTGCATACTATAGGTGTAAGGAAAATACTGATACACATATAATATTGCAATATTATGTTTTTCTGACACTGCCCTGATTCTCAAAAACACTGAATTGATGTTTAATGAACAGCTTTGTTGTGTTTGAACCCCTGGCTGCTAAATAGCAGTGTTGTTATCTATCTTGGAATTACAGTACACTGGCCTCATCTGCATGCTCTTGATAAGTTTACAGACTTATAACAAGTATAAAACACACTTTTTTGGCTGTTTTACTACCTCAGTAAATTAAATTAAAAACTTTTATTTAAAAGAAATGATTTAGGGATTAAAGCGGCTACTGAAAAAAACAGGTCAAGGAATTAGTATCAACTCTGCAAAAGGATTAAGTTAAATACTTCATGATGACAAAGCTAAGATGTTGGTGCTTAGTGGATGTAATATTTCCAATGTACAACAACATATTTCAACACAATGTTTATAGTTTAATGCATTAGAAATCTGACATTTTTTGATTTGCTAAGGCTGATGAAAACATCATTAGGTTTTATCATAAACAACAGATTATAATCTGGTGACACTCATTGTAACATGTAGTGTTAAAATGCTGGTAATTTGAATTTGCCTGGAAATCTAGGATCCTTGGTCTAATCAGTTTCTCACTACTCATTTCTCTTCAGGTAGCCGAACAATGTCTGTGACCCCTGACCCCAAAACCACGATTATCATCAGCAGGATGATCAGTGAGCCAGACTGCAGCGTGTGTGTGAACAAGCCGAAACAGTCCTGTGACCCAAAACGTCAAAAAATTACTGATCCTGGCAACACCTCCGTAGAGTTCACCTGTCCTCGACCTCAGGATATTTTCAGTGTGGAGATAAACAGACAAATCGGTATGAAGATCTAAACGTACAGTAACAATTTGAACGATGTTCCTTAAAAATATTATCCCTCAGGATTCTCATATGTCCTCTGCTGACTGTGAAAGTCTTTTTTTGTAAGGTGTTCTGACTCCAGAACCACGTTAGAGATTTTTTTTGTGTTTATGATGCTGAACTAGGACTTTATTTTAAATTTAAGGAAGTTGATACGAGATTAATCCCAGGATTTGAAGCTAATTTTATTTAACCAAAACCTCCTTGGTATTAGATTTTTGTAAAAACTAAATGATCATCTTTAAAATTTTCTTCTGTCTTTATAAACTCCAGACTGCACAGCGGTCTCCTGCTCTGGTAACATTGTTCAGGCTGAGTCCTCGTTGTTCCCCGACTTCAACCGGACCTTCACTTGGGACCTGAAAGTTCTGTCTACTCGGGCATTTAATCTGGACTTCCCAGAAACGGGAATGCGACAGATTCCCAGTGTGGAGACCTGTCCAGATGAACACACATACTCTCTCGTTACTTATCTGCGCACTGGACCAGCAATCATCGGGACCTTTTGCAAAGGGGGACCTGTGAGCAGCATCCTGGTTCGCTACAAGGGCCGCGTGTCTCTGGCTGTGCCTGCGAACACAAAGCTTTACCCCTTTGACTTCAAACTTAATGCTGGGCCTGAGACCACCAGTAAGAAATTTATTATATTGCTTCTTCCCACAATGAACTGAAGGACACTATTATTACACTGAATATCAAACATCATATAGTTCTTTCAGACATTTCTGCTAAGGCATACAACAAAACTAAAAGACCAGTTCTAAGGTCATACATACTTCTACTATATACCTTCAGTCAACAAACACACTGTATGTTTACACAAAAATAACAGAACAGATGAAAGAAGAAAAGTAGCACAAAGGTTTTATGTTAGTAACACACTAATAAACGATAAATGACTCAAAACTGTGAACTTCATGGTAGTCCTACATGAAAAGTCACAAGGCTACCAAAGTCATTACAGTCGATCTTGTCTTGTTATTTCAGTCTGAACCTCACTGATAACTGCATTGATCATTTTCTGTTTCAAACTAATTCTTTTTAATCTCGCTAAGCGTTTGCACTCATCTTCCTGCAGACTCACAGACCAACCATATACAGTATTGAGGGGTTAGTTTTAGGTTTTTGGTTTTCAACCACCACAAGATGATTTTGTTCATTGTACTGTATAATTTTGCTCTCAGGTATGGCAGCTAATGTTAAATTTAAATGAGCTACACTGGCTTATCAGTGTACGTGACTCTTTCTCTCTTTGTCTCTCTTCAGTGCTGGCCATAGTGAATGTCAACCTGCCTCGAGGTGTATCGGACACAGACTTCCTCATGCCTAACTACCCCAGCAGTTTCCCTGATAACCAGCAGATGCAGTGGAACTTCACGGTGCCTAACATGCACAACTATACAGTACAGTTTCTTAAACAGACCTCTCCAGAGTGCATCAACAGAGACGTGGAGGTGGAGTACCAGAATAAAGACAGCAAATCGACCAAACTGACTCTGATGGATCCTCAGCCGGCGAATCAGCAGGGCAACTTCAACATGATGCTGAAGAACTGTGAAACCAATACAACGCTACAAGGACTCAGCTTGATCTGTAGAGTCTCTGTAGTGAGGAGCAGTTATCCAGGTACAGTAGTAAAGCCTGACAGCTGGGAGACACCGTAGATTGGTGTATTGGTTCTGTATAACTCTTTTGGGGTTTTGTTAAACAACACTGTGGGCTTTTTCTAATTTGAAATTAAGATTGTAAGCAATGCCGAGGTCAGACATAAATCATAGATGAACTAGAACTAAGTATGTGAGTAAACCACAGTCCTTCACATCAAAATGTGGCTTATCTGCCTGCCATTTTTATTATAAAACGATATTATATTTTATGAAGTATATAAGTAAATGACACAAGCGATGCACATTTTTGGATTTTGCAGAACCTATGATACAATATCACAATAAAATAACCAATCACAATGAATGTGAATTTGAATTTGTATTTTCTTCTCAGTTCTGTGCACGGTGGATCTGAGCAAACAGCAGGGAGTGTCCGTGCTGATAGAGAAAACAGCCTCTGATCCCTATTGTGAGATGAGCATCAACTCCAAGGTTGAAGAGAAGATAAACATAGCTGCAGGCACAAAGGCCAGCCTCTCCTTCCTTGACTGTCCAAATGAAGATGTGCGTCTGACTGCTAGTCAAGTAATTGGTAAAGATTTTTTTTTTATGGTTATAATCACATATAATATAAATCATATACACACATGACACGTTTATTCACTTTCTACCTATGAGTTTTATGAGATAATTGATAACACCAGTTTCTCCACTATAAATGTGAAGCTACAGCCAGCAGCTCGTTATCTTAGCTTAGCATAATGACTGAAAACAAAGGGAAATAGCTAGCCTAGGTCTCTGCACAGGTAACAAAGCATATCTACCTTTGAAGCTCACTTTTTAATGTGTTAGATCTATGTTTCTTATCGTGGAGCACTAACGTCCTGGATCCTGGCCAAGAAATAGTCCAACACTTAATCTCCGGTGTGTCATTAATATAATTCTGCTTTTTGACAGAATAAACAAAAAAATATATGTAACATATTCAGTAGTGAGAGTTAGAGGCGCTGGTAAAGTAATTGTGTTACCTCTGAACAGAGTCAGGCCTCACCCTCTCTGTTTCCAGTCTTCATGCTGAGCTAAGGTGATGAGTGATGGCTGTACCTACTGTAGCATACAAACAGTACAGTGGTATCAATCTGCTCTTAGCAAATAGCTGATTGGGCATATTTCAAAGCTATTCCTGTAATACTAAAACCATTTGTAAAGCTTTGTGTGTTCCTTTAGGTAAAATCTCATTTTGTTTCTTTTTAACAACAGGATGCCAGGATGTGCCCTCGTGCCCTGCAACTTCGCTCACTGTACCCAAATTAGACTCCTGTCTCCCGATGCCCCTCCACCATTTCACCTGGCAAGTCAGTGTCCCCGAGGACAGCACAGTGGAGCTGGTGTCACCCAAAGGGAGTCTCCGACAGTCCCTGCCGGGCCAGGAGTGTAGTCAGTCTGACTCAATAAATTTGGCAGATGCAGATGGGGAATCTGTTGGAGATTTCTGCTTTAATGGAATAATCCAGAAGGTTCAGGTGCACACCAACATCTCCATCACAGTTCGTGACTTCAGCCAAAGTCCTGAGCCTCTTCTCAATCTCAGCTTCAGCCAGGAGATCTCAGGTAAAACACCAGGAGTGGATAATGTGGGGCTGATTAGAAACGCTCTTACTTTCTTCTGATCTGCTTTTTCTGGGAGAAATCTACCTATGGAAATGAGGTTTCTCTATTCCACTACGACGATTTCAGAAACCAGATTTCCCGTTTACGTCACAGTTTAGATATCAGCGAACTCAAGCAGGCCGACTGTAATCAGGTTACTGAGTTTCACATAAACATGCAGAATATAGCTCTCGAGAAGAAAAAGCATATACACATTTTAAAATACACTTGATATTAAAACATTAGTCTAGGCCCCTTTATTTTATGACTACTAATTTTATGTTAACAGTTAAATATTTTAACAAAGTGTAAAAGTAGTAGTAATAATTTAGTAGTAGATGGATACAGTAGTATGTAATGAAAATAAATCCAATCTAAAACACTTACAATATACTCATATTAATAATTCACATAGTAATATGTGAAAAGCATCATGTATGATGGAAAAACAGTTAGGTGCCTACCTTTCATAGCAACAATAACAAGGTTGCAAAAACCTTTTATGCAAATACATATTCCCTCTTTATGCAACAACTCCAAGGCAGTGTTGGCATGTACATACAAGTACTTGTGTTTTTCTCTTTATACTACTTCTTTACTACATTACTGAGCATTATACACCTTTCACTTTACTATATATAAAACTTGAAGACAAAACATTAAAAGGACAAAACAGCATATTGAATGTGCCACTTTGCAACTGTGACATTTCTTTTTATTTAATAAATATTTATAAGCAACTTAATAGATAATCACCAGATCTGTGTGCAGTGTAATGCCTAAAATGACCTCCCAATCACTACAGTAAAGTTGTGTTAACACAACAGCATTAACACAACATTTGCGGACACATTTTCTGCAGTTTTTCTGATGATACTTTTACTTCACCAATATTTTCAGTGCATGAGTTTTACATTTATTAATACTGTATTGTAGGAAATCATAAGAGGAGAAACAGGAGGAGGATAACTGGACAGGCTGCAAATGAACATCAAAAAATAATCTCATTTTACTGCATATTCATGCTTTTTTTTAAAAAACAGAATTAAAGTTATTTTTATTAAATGATTTGTTGAGCATAATAATCATCAGTTTATTTGATAACAAAACTGTTGTGTTTATGCTCTATAACTAGATGAAACATCTAGACTTTAAATTCCACATAGGGGCACTGTTGTACCACAAACAACCTTTTCATTCATAGAACAGCACTAACACTTATTATTATTTCCCTTCCTTTACAGAGACTATTATTTACAGAGTCAGTCCTAAGGTGTCGTCTCCGACCCTGCTGGCCACCCCCAACTGGCCTCAGGGTATGACATCTTTCTCCTCCGTTTCCTGGATTGTCACGCTGCCGAGCCAGTACCAGGCTAATATGGAGTTTGTCAATGTGAGTCAGCCCAGATGCGAGGATGGACACACGGGCATCATGGTGAAGATGCTGGGACATGAGCAGGAGATCCTGAGCCTCAGGGAGGACGAGTCACCAAAGAAGACGTTATCAGTCCCAAAGAGTTTCTATCTTAACATGTCCAACTGTCAACCAGAGATGGGACGCTTCTGGGTAGTGACAAAAATTACCCTGCAGAAGAGGCCAGACAGTAAGAAAAACACTTCTCTGGGCCTTTCGTGTATAAATAATAAAGGACTTGGTTCTAATGTTTTCACTTATTTTCCTGCACAGATCTCTTGGCCATCATCCTCGGGATAGCAGGAGCTTTATTGCTGTTGCTGATACTGGTGGTTGTAATATGTGTCGTCACAAAGTGAGTAGCAAAACTTTTTTAACATCATGTGATTTGTTTGAAAGATGACCGTCCTTAGAGATGAGCTATTGGGCTATTATAAAGGATATTATCTGTGAATAAAGGGCCAGTGCATTAAATGCAGAACAATAGCTTTTTTTAAAGGGATATTGCAATAATATTAGTTTTGTTGTGATTTATTGCTTGCTGATATGTTGTCACATCCTACCTAACCTGCCCTTACTTTCCAGCAGCATTACTTATAAATTCTCTTATTATCCATTTTAACCCATGTACCATGTCAACAGTAGTAGTTTGGTTTCTTTTGTTTGCATTTCAGAAAGTTTTCTTTTATTACTTTATTTATATTAAACTGGATATATCGAGGATTTTGCACAAAATGTATTTAAAATAGAATTTAAATCAGATAAAGCACAGTTATTATTTTTTGATCTTGTATATAAGTAAAGCCTCAAAAACAAAAGTGATCTCAAGTAATCCATTAATTGGGGGTCAACATATATATGGATTATTGTTATTATTTACCAGACAATCTTTTTTTGATGGCTTGCTTTTTTTTACCATACAGTATAGTTAGACATTCTGGCTCCGTACTCCTCCTAAATTTAATTCTGAGAAAAGTCTTTATTTGTCTACATTTTGTCAGACTGGTCTGTAACTGGCAGCTTACTGTTTGTGATCTGCCGTCACTCTTTCAAACAGGAAAAAGAAAAAAGAACAGAACAGAAACTCCATGTACTTGGGCAAAGGGAATATCTTTCGCCCAGGTGACAGCCACTTCACCAAAAGCCGAACTGAAAACAACTCCCACGTCTACAGCACCATAGATGAAGCAATGGTGTACGGCCACCTGCTGAATAAGTCCAGCTACGCCGACAACCTGCCGGAGCACTTCAAAGGGATGCAGGTGGACTCCTATCAGACATTTACAGGACCCACAGATGGGCCTGTAATCAAAGAACCACAGTTGGAGCTAGAGACGGATCAGTACAAGCCATTCCTGGACCACCCTCAGCCATTCATCCCCTCCCGTTCACACACTCCCATTGATCGACAGGACAGCCTCGGCTTCCAGGACCGCAGGATGATGGACAATGAGCTGTACACGTTCAAGAGCACCGGGGAGATAAATACAATCCGGCTCTTTAATACTAGCACTGAGCCAATTCAGCAGTTTACAGAGGAGTCCTTGTAGTGTGTTAAGATTGGTAACTGCGTAATTGCAGTTACTCGGTTCTTCTCGGACAGTGCCGATGTGAACTCTTGCACCTCGATCACACTCAGGGACTCTGAGGCTGATTAACTTCTAAATGTTTTTCATGTTTGTCAGAACTAAAGCCTCAACAGCAGAACCTGTGAGCTTCCCCTTTAAAGGAATAGTTTGAAAATTTGGGAGATACAGTGTTGATTGGCTTTCTTGCTGAGAGTAAAATGAGAGTTTAGCTTTCAGGTCTGTATATATAACTTCAGCCATTTGGCTAAACTTTGCAGTTTGAACACAGTCCACATGTAAAGCTCACTAATTAATAAACAATATATAACATGTTCATTATTGAGCTTTAGACGTGCCACCAGGTGAATCTTTACCTTATGACCCTTTTCCAACTATGATGGTAAGCTAAGCTGACCATTATTATGTAGAGCTAATATAAAACTTGAGCGTGGTATCCATTTTTCTCTGCAAACTACCGAACTATTCCTTTAATGTTGGATTGGTTTAGTTTTATTGAATCTCTGCCCATGTGGCAGGGATTCAGGAGCAGGGACTATGAAAATGTGCCTCATGTCTTTGTTTTAAAAGTGTTTTTAAAATATTTTTTACGAGTCTGTCTTTTTAAGAGATGTTTTTATCTGCCTGTGAATATATTGTACTTTGTTTTTTCCAATAAATTTTATGAAAACAGTTTGACGGCTTTCTTGGTGTAAATGTTATAACAGACTAAAGCAGTCACATTTAATTTTCCTTCATATGGTCAAAGTGGATGGTGGAAAGAGTTTCCACAGGAACTCCAGTCATGACCAACAGTGTGAAGGAGGGTATGGAAGACTTCAGACCAGGAGCCAGTGTTTACCAAGGACAAGTGTGTTTTACTGAAAACAAATGGAAACAAATGCAGAAGCCAGGCTTACATTCTATAGTCGCATCAAGTGCCACGGTTTTCACGTTGACTTTTCTACTTTTCAGTTCCGAGTTCTGACTTTTCAGCAACATTTTGTGAAGCACATTAGTTTTTCATGCTGATTTTTAGTCCATTACTATACAGAAGGGAATATTCTGCTTTTTACTACGTTTATCTGACAGCTTTAGTTACTTTGCAGATGTAGATTTTTTCAGTGACTTCACTAGAGACACCGATTTTGCTGTAAAGAAAATCAATACTTCCTCCACCACTGTTGTTGGCTACTGTCTCTAGCTCATATTTTAAATGCATCACAAGAGAGTGAGTAAGCATTTTTCCCAAAATGTTTATTTATACAAAGACAAAATAGTTGTAGATGAGCTTTCATAGTTTATTGATGGTAATTGTCAGGTTAAATCAAAGTAGAGATTATATGAGAAAGCTAGCATGCTGAAATCATCTCTGCTGATTGAAGATTTCTATATTAATCTGGCTCTATGTGAGTCGTGCCGTTAAAATACAGTTGTTAGTTGCCTGTATTTAGAGAGATGCATGAGTTTAAACCAGTGGTTCTCGACCAGTGAGCTGCTGCTGTTTGGAAAGTTTTTAATATATTTGTGGAAGGTGCCAGCACCTACATGCATATATTACTGGAGCAACACTGTTGTTTTGAATTATGAACATCCAATTATGTTTGGATGTTTAAGAAAATGGCTTCTTGTATCTTCTAAAGAGAAGCTGTACAAAATCTAACAAAAGTCACTGAAGATTTTGGGAGAGATAATGTCCCACAACCTCCCCTTATCCTCAACTGAACTTTGTTGTGCTCGGTTTTATTGTGACCACAAGGAATGCTGCAAATAACATATCACCAGATCACGTTTGTCACGTTGTCTCATGCAGCTGACTGGGACTTTTAGATTTGATTGTGATCCCAGAGCAAAACCTGCTGAGAACCACTGGCTTAAAAACTCAAAGAGTAGCATGTGGAGAGGCACTGCAGCGAGAGTACACACACAAAGCAGCTGTAATCATGCTCGGTCTATGATGAGATAAATGTGATCAAATGATGTTGAACTGGCAGACAGAAGGCTTCTCCTCACGACAGTTCTCGTCAAACCACTTTCCATGGGAGGCCCCAGACATGATGGCACAGTTCTGGGACTGACCACCATCTGGCTGAGAGGACAGAGAATTGGTTGTGTCCCAGTTTTTGTACGAGATGCTAACGCCGACCTGATCCTTCCAGGTGCCCTCAGTCACCATGTCGTTGATGCCCAGCCAGACCTGCTCATTCGGGCCGATGCTTTGGTGGATGTAGTCTCTGAGTTGGTCGTTCTCGTCGCTGGATGTGGGCGTACTGAGGATACCACCCAGGGCATTACAGTCATCACTGGCGGTGTGATAGCGTTTCTTAATGGGGTCAGCCAGGTAACACTTTCCATGGATCTTTCTGCCTTTCAAACAGACTGAAAGGAAATATTAAGGGAAGAAGGTGATTCAGTGTAATCTTATGAACATATAAATAAAATCTGAATAAAATTTGACTTTTGGTATAAGCACAAGATTCTCTGTGGTAATAACATGATGAAAAAAAGATGCTTTTTATCTGCACTAAAGATTTTTATCCTGTGTGTTCTGAGATCAAAACACGTGTTTACATTAAAACTCTAAAACACTTCAGCAAGTACAAGTAGTAGTACCAGCACTAGTAGTATTGTTGCCCTGGAGACATAAACCAGGACAATGAGTTTGTCTGTTAGATTCAATGGCAAAAGGGTTTCTATTGTCAATGTCCTCTGACTGTAAGCTGATTATATAATATGTTCATATACAAAAGTGTGTCAATTTATTGAAACATTCACAGTACATGCCAAATGCACTTTAGTCTGCTGTTGAATTCTCTCACAATAAATTAAAGACATGATTGAGCTGATCAAAGCTGTGAGAAAATATAATTTAAATCAAATGTGGGTAGTGCTGAAACAATTCCAAAAGATCCAGAAAAAAAAAGAATATTAAATCTTTAGACAAACTGATTTAGACAAACTGATATTTATATATTAACTACTAAAGCCAGGCAACATGCAGCTTCAACTTGGGACACAGGTGAGAACATATGCACCATGAAATCACAGTATAAAATATTAAAGCTGTAATGACCAAATTTTGCCTGTTTACAGTACAGCACCCACGTCACTGGTGTCTCATCGCACCTTAGCCATGAATATTTAAAAAATGCAATCACTTATTATATTGTATTATGCACAACTGATTGATATGCTACTGTCTGCTTTGGCTGATTAGTAATTCATCCTTGCCGAAAATATTGATATTGTGTTGCTAATTAAAGAAGATCCTTCCCTTCAAAGCTTAGTTTTACCTCTCTGCAGAGCCTGTTGTTCCTTCATTAGGTTCAGCTCCTGGACAATGTCGTCAATCTGTTTCTGTAGATCCTCAATAGCAGCATCTTTTGTTGTTTGTTGAGTAAAACAGACAACATTTACATCAGTTGGTGTAAAATTCAGTGGATGAAAGGTGTGCATGAAATAACCACTGAAGAATATTTAAATAACTTCTGTTTTGATGGTTATTTAAGCATCATCTACCTTTTGGCTTCTTCCTTAGTGGAGTCTGCTGAAATGAGCAGTTCACCAGTAGTAGTACACCCAGCAACACACATGCTCTTTTGAACTCCATGGTTAGACTAGTTAAATGAGGCTGCTCTAGCGTGGATGCTTTAATTTATCTCTCTCTGCCTCTCTTTCTCACACCCTCCCTCTCATCTTTCAGAACAGGGAAAAATACTAAACTGCCATTTGCAGGAATAACAATCCAACCTCAGGAAGCTTAAAGGAGCTGTGAGGTGGTCTGTGCCTGCACATCAGCTGCATCCAGAAAATTCTGTCCAGTGCTATCCAGAGCCAGGCCTGGAGTTCAGGTGGAGACAGGGCGAGACAGTGTGGAAAGGTGGTTACATAACTGTGGAAGAAAATCAAGTAAACAAACATTGACACGCCTGTTGCATACAAGTCTAAATTACTTGGTTACATTTAATTTCTTGGCCCAGAATACTAATTTAAAAACCTCAGCTCTTTTTGAAACATTTTAGTGTTTTCAGCAAACTTTGCCAGCAGAGGTACTGAAATAAAAAACTCATTAATGACAATCTGTGAAGTATTGAAATGCCTCTTTAGGTGCTTGTGATAGTGTAACTTCATTGTATCCATGTCTGTATTTCAATTTAGAACAGTGTCCGCAGACATTCAAGCTATGCAATGAGAGCACTGTCCAGAAGTAGGTTTTGGACTTGCTGTTCTCAGCCTGTGCACACACCCTACAACCGTCTGAGTGGAAATGATCCAGAGTCACATCTGGTCTCTGTAAGACTTCAGCCGTCCACAATCCTTCAGCTGACACGTGGCAAAGGAAAAAGGACACAGACAGACTGGACCTTTCCTCTGCAATGGTTCAACACCAAGTTTAAATCCAATAACATACCAAAATATTATAACATTTGTGTCTTTACCAAACTTAATGACAGTGGGAACAAATCTACTCAGTAATGTTTTACAGCACCAAGTTGTTTTTGTAAAATTTAGCTTGCAAAAATATCATTTCATGGACTTTTTTTGTTTTTGACATCAGCTTTAACAT
Source organism: Helostoma temminkii (assembly GCA_900302695.1). Lineage (NCBI taxonomy): Eukaryota > Metazoa > Chordata > Actinopteri > Anabantiformes > Helostomatidae > Helostoma > Helostoma temminkii. The sequence continues at coordinate 124,065 of OMLM01002971.1, read as the reverse complement.
CCACAAACTCTTATTTTTGTAAAACACCAACTGAACAGAAGATTAATGTGAATATCAGATAATACACTGACGAGCAGACTGTACAAATTAAAGGCTTTATTAGAAATTCTGCACACATGTACAAACATACACACTAGAGGTACAGTAAATGATTTTAACCAAGAAAACCAACTTTCTGTCGTTTCTGCCCCAAACTCTCCTCCTGCTGCAGCAGCTTCATGAGTGGAGCGTGAAGAGCTTTCCCGACACGTTTACCTGACTGAAGACGACAGAACATTTCGTTACCTTTCTGTTGTACAGCCTCACACAAAGAAAAAGAAAAAACATTATTGTTTAATGCAAATTTTAAAGCTACATTAACAGAAGTGTAAAGATTAGTAGTGATGATGTTGTTTATTGGGTTATGTGCCATTTTTTAAATGATTTTTTGGCATTTTAACATTTATTAGATTGCTTGATAGTGAGAGAAGCAGACAAAAAGCATGGGGAGAAAGTGAGGGTGTGATAGGCATCAAAGGTTCGCAGCTGGATTAGCACCAGGGAGCTTGTGTTTATCTGATATGCGCACAAACCATTAGGCTACAGGTACTCTCTTATCTGCCAATTTTTTTCACTGGCTCGGAGGAGCCACATACAAAGTTACCTTTTATCAAATATGAGATGTAAGATGTTAATTAGTGAGATCTATATGTGCTGGTAAGCACATTTTGTTACCCCTGTACAGAGCCAGGATAATTGTTGCCCCTTTTTGTCTATGCTAAACTAAATGAACCACCTGCTGGCTGTAGTTATACATCTTGTAATGCACAAGAAATAAAACTGTTTTCAGCAATAAAAAGATAAAATTGAGTTACATACAGACAACACAAAATACTTGCAGGATGTTTTATAACTTTATGTGCTGGACCGACTGATTTATCCAAATGAGGTTTTAAACTGCACATTAGCTCAAGGTCAACTACCTTTATATATACTTAAGTAAAAATAAAATGAAATCACTTCATGCTAATGAATCGGTTGCAGTGACAGGAGGCCAGATGGCAGAGGAGGTGGGTTAGACTCACCTCTGTCATTTCAAAGATGCTTTCTGGATCCAAGCTGCCTCCACCCACCTTCCTCACGGAGGTGACCATGCCCTTGTGTGTGACAGAGATGATCAGACTTGCCACAGAGCAGGCTTTCTCCTGCAAAGTTGCGTCCACCACGTGTCTGTGGCCCACCTACAGAAAAACGGTACGCTTCACTGTGTGAACCTGTATGATATGATATGGCTTGAACGCTAATTTAGTGTCAGCAAGAGGGCATACCTTGCACAGGGTCACTATACACGGCACATTTTCAACATTTAGTCTCATACAGTCATATGGGTCATCTGACAGCTCAATCTCCTTTCCTCCTTCATCATCAGATGATATACGCACCCTGGGAATTCTGCAGAAAAGGCAATCAGAGCTTATAATATGACCGTGAGCTCATTAAACTGAGAGCTGTACGAGATTATGAGATTAACAATCCAATCATAGAAACCCAGGCAAACACTAGTACGACACCTTACTCACTTTGTGTTGAAGAGTGCTGCTTTGACAGCTACTGAGATGGCATCGAACAGGTTTCCATCACACTGCAGGAGCTGTGAAAACAGATGAGTGTGAGAGGTCATCATTGTGAAGGTGGTGGGACAAACATTTTATGGTTAAATAAATTTGTGCACAAGAAACTGAGTAGCCCTGCAATGTTTATTAAATAGTGTGGTACATGCAAAAGATGTGTTATAGTATCTTATCATACAAGTAGGAACAGATGCTTAGAATCAACAGTTAAATAAAGTGAAATATATTTAATATTTATTAATTATAACAATATTGATGTGAATAGATGATCACATCCAAAAGTTAATCTCCTCCGAAGGCAACACAGAGAGGTGATCACAATTGAGATGTTTGGTTGTTGTTTCATAAAGTCAGACGCTTTGGGGTAGAACCACTCACCAGCACATCGACATAGAGCACCCAACAATGTTCTCCAGCACTGATGCAGAGACTTTTCAAGTCCACGCTGTGTTTGTTGTTGAAGACTCTGTAGAGCGTGTTACCCAGCTCCACCCCCAGCTCCTCGCCTCCTCTGCCCTCAAATTCAGGGGTTGCATTTGCTGAACTTTTTAAGCAAAGTGAAATAAATAAATTAATAACATAAAATAAAATTAACATGCACTGCAACAGAACTGTACCTATCACAGGTGTAATACAGTTTTTAGTCAATGGAAAGAGGCCAAAGCAGTAACAGATGAAAAGTGATGCTTTCTTTAGAAACCCTGTGATTTCTGGGATGTGTTGGCGACACATCTCACTGAGCACAGATGAGCCAACGCTACCTCCTAGTGGCAGGGTATCCTTAAAAACACTACCAAAACTGTTTACTCATTACCATTTCTGAAATAAATGTTAAGTTTATGTCATTTTTGATATGCTAACATGTACCTATTACCATCTATGCAGCAGAGACACGTTTTCATCAAACTACATGTCATTTTGATACAAGAAAGAAAGAAACAATTAAAATACGCTTCCTAAAAGGTGGCGTGAAAAGGCTTTGACTGACAGCAAGTATCTGTGTGAGCATGTAGTTTTTGCTTGCAGTTTTGTTTGAAACAGCCCCTAACATCACTGCCTATTTGTAATGTTAAGAGAGCCCCTGTTGAGAAGCTGCTGAATAAAATGTTACTATAATGGACAGTAATGACAGACAAGCCTATAAAAATATGCTTTGTTTAATCTAGTCGTACTCATGGCGACATCAACCATACTAACCAATCAACAAAGAACTCCAGGTAGCCTTCATCTGGCACCATAGGTCTCGGTTTTCCAATTTCAGCCTTTATCCCAACTAGAACCGCTGTGTGTCCCTAAAATAAACACCAAACAGAAAATACCAGGAAAGTGATTATTCATGACAAAATCTTAAGTGATTATTCATGACAAAATCTTAAATGAGGTAAACAGTTATTCTCAGACATGTCATAAATGGATGTATGTGCTTTTTAAATGTGTTAAAGGATGATGCACGACTGAGTACCAGTGTGACTTTGGCGGATCCGTCTGTGTTGGACACCACATCGGTCTCTATTTCCATGTGTCTGTAGTCCTCACAGCCTCTTCCATCCACTCTCAAATCATCCTGATGAAAGAAAATGTAAATATCAACAGAGTCAGGTGCTAAAGCAGCTAGCTCTGTGCCGTTATTAGCTAAGTATTAGTTAAATTACTACAGTACTAGCTATCGAAATGATTAAATAACAGTGAGACACAGACTTAAGTGGGTTCTTCAGACTTACCCGTATACCGTGTAAAATATAAACCTTTTCAGCCTCACTAACTTGCACTGTTGCCATAATGTAAAAACTCAGGTAGCGTGTGTGCTCGTCGCGCTTGTTCTACGCAATCAAACGTCGCCGAATAACAGTGCCGCTGCTTGCTTTATTCATCGAGATGTCCCGGTTGTTTGAGTTACAGTGTCTACGGACCTTCGGACGATAGACTCCGCCCAAGCGGTGCAGCCAGACTAAAATACACAGTGTGAACTCTCAAAAGTAGTACATCATTCTCAAATATTTCAGACTGTTGACAAATAAAATGAGTATACACACAGCCATATTGCGATTAATTGTTTACAGCATATTTTATATCTTGGACTTATTTTTTTTACTTATTGACATTAAAATATAAATGCGGCAGGGCCGTTGCCATGGTAACTCGTGGACCCTGAAAATTGTCTAGCTAACATGTAGCTCATGTAGTTTTCTGACTGATTGATTTATCTTTCTATTGGCATCACCCAGATATCTGTATTTACTTGTGTATTCTGCATTTGTAGTTGTTTTATTTCTGAATTAGTGAATATGTTTTCTTAATTTGCAGGAACACGGTGTAGTAGCTTAATTAGCTAAAATAGCTAAAAGAGAGTCTGACTCACTGAATGGATGGCAACAATTTACTTATGTTTAATTTGTAGTAAGTAATAAGTAACATTTTCTAAAATATTTTTATGCTTAAAGTACCTTACCTCAACATTTATTTAACACTTGTTTTTGACTCAGGTCTCCTTAGAAGTGGACACAAGTATAGCCAGTACCAGAGTAGTACATAAACCATAAAGCATGATACTCCCATTATAATTTCTATATTTCTACCTAAATAAGAAAGATTTCTTCAGTATTAAATGAATAAGCTTAGATTCTCTTAATGGGAGTTCGTAATGTTTTCGTCAAAAACAGTTTAACCCACTGAATGGATGGTGACATTTTAACTGTGTGTATCTTGTGAAGGTTTTATTCTCCTCCTACCTCACAAGACCTAAATTTTAATGTGATATTTTCAAAACAGTTCGTTGAAAGAAAATACATTTATATTTAAGCTAGATAAAAAAGGTGTGAATTATGAGATAGATGTATATGCCTATGGGGTAATTATACACTGAGGTCTAGCACACAGAGCAGCTCATCATGTGGCGAGATTCTGCTGGTACCACAGAGACACAAACTGGTATTTAATGAGGGTGGTGTGAACGGAAAACAGTCACCTGACAGACCAAACCCAGGGCTCAGTGCTCAGGCGAAGGCAGGAGACTTCCTGGTTGACTGCTGCGTTTTGTTGTCCTACTGTCCGCACAGCTTCGGGGCTCTCACGGAGAAAGAAACACCGGATAGTAGGACAGCGACAAAGGATTTTTATTCATTAACATATGAATAAAAAAAACGTCTTGCCGAAACCGAGGCGGCAGTGAAAAGCGGGAACGTAGCGGCGGGGCTGTAGAGAGCAGTTGACCCCAGATCAGTGAGGTTAGCCGGGATTGAGCTAACAGACTGGGCGGCGGAGGAGAGTCCTCGCAGTTTGGGGGTTTATATATTTCAAAATACGTGAGGACTTCAAGAAACTTTTGCTAACACACCAGGAGAAAGCGAGGTAGGCGCTTAAACCCCACAGACTTACTACTCATGAAGTAGTTTAATTTAATGAACAGCACATAGGATTTTACTGGTATCAGCTCTGAGCTACTGATATTGAGACATCCCGCTCCAGCTCCCAGGCTTACTTCCTGGTTAGGTTTATTGCAGTAATACTTTCTGGAAAATATTTCTTTATAGCCCTTTAATGTCTTTATAGTCCACACACCCTAATAGTCACGACAAGATAATTATTCAGGCAGATCGGAGGTCAATGCAGCTGAAGAAGGGACTCACAGGAGCACAGCCACAGGACAGATGTGCACAGAGAGAGATTAGTTTTCTTACTAACTACCTACTGCGTTTTCTAACATATTTCAGTTTATGTTTTCTATATTCACAACTAAATCAGATCAATACATCCGGGATGCTATTGTTGTTGTAGTGTTTGCTTAAAAAGCTGTTACATTTACATCTCTATCAGCTCAAATGTGTGGATGAACTAGCAGACAGATATTTGTTTAACAAAAACAACAATATACATATACTCAAATACGGCTATTACTTTTCAAAACATATGTGCAAAGTGTTTTACTTTGTTAAATAAAGAAAAAATACAACCAGATCAGACCAGAACTTGAATTAAGTAGTTAAATAGAACATTTAAAAAGAAATAAAAGTCAACTTGAGTAAAATACCTCACATAACTTGTAGAAATAATACTGAACCATTAAATATTTAGCCAAAAAGCCTAGAAGTACACATTTGTTTTACCATAAACATCATATGTTTCATCATAAACTGTTGTATCTGTTCTTGATAATTTCTTAATAATTTAATTTTTCAAGCAAAGCCTCAAAAAATGTCATCACATTGAGCTGTGGTGTACTACACTTGAAATTTTATAATGTTTTCATACAAAATGAGTAATCGAGTTATTGAATGTTATTGATGTGTTTTCTCTGTCACTTCTCTGTTATAAAATTTGACAGGTCACAAATTACTGCACATTTATACACACAGTACACGCCAGTTACCAAAACACGTGTCTCTATGATCAACATGTGTCTAGATGTTTGGCCTGCTGTAAAGTGATAAGTTACGATTGTACCAAACTTTTGTTATCAGCAAGAGAAATCACATCAGAGAGTTAATTAACTGATTATGTCACTAGAAGGTCAAATTTGTCTCCTCTGTGCATCACTTTTCTTCATGCCTGCCCACTAAGTTGCCACCGTCGCTCAGATGCTTTAAAATTAATTCCAGCAGCAGGGAATTAAATATACCCATCAATCTTTCACTGAATATCTGACTGAGCCAGGCAGTTAACTCAGTGCTACAGTGTTATATCAGACATATTCCCAGTACTTTATCGAATATTAATAGTTCCTGTAGAGGAACCACGATCATCCAGCAGTTCTGAATTGCCGCTCTTCTTCGGCTCAACGTAGTTATTGAAGGGGCTGTTCTGTAAAGTGTTTCTCTTACAATGAAGTCAGTCAGAATTGTAAAGCAGCGATTCACTGAGACAAATCTATAGACTCATTCTCCACTGCCCTACAGCAAAAACCATTGACTTAGCTCACAGTTGTTAATGAACTCTGGCTTTTCAGTTAGTTTCACTCAACGTCTTTCACGACTTTTATTGTTGCAGGTTTCTATCTTGGTCGATCGTCTGCATTTTCAACAAACGCAGTCTAGAGGGCCATCTTAGCTTCTTTGTTTCTAATGGAGTGAATAGTAAAACTAGTGCACAAAACAATATATTTACAAGCCGTTATCAAGCGAACTGTGTCCCCTCCAGTGGAACAAGTTTTACTGGAAATTGACTTCTCTTACCTGCTGAATCTTGCATCCTCTGAAACACCGGCATTGATCGGCAACAGTTAGCGTGATGGATAAAACAAAACCTGTTTTGCAAGGATTTTTTCAAGCTCTCGGAGACAGATTGCTATAATGTCTTACATTGACATCTGTATCAATATGGAAAGTATATACAGAAGAGTTCATAGGGGGGTTTTTAGGCTGGGTCTCATTGCTGTTCAACATCCTGTTGATGTCCTACAACCAAAAATAGGACCCCATTTACCTCTGCAGGTCCAACTGTTCATTTTCATGACAAGTTTATAAAACAAAAGTTGTAGCATCCCCCAGCTGAAAATAAGATCATACAAAAGTTGGTGGGAACCTCTACCAGTGTGGACTGGGACTACTTAGAAGAGAGCTCCAGCCTCGTATTGGCCTCCTCA
>OMLM01002971.1:102123-115170 GCA_900302695.1 Helostoma temminkii | reverse complement strand
TCTCTCATCTATCAAAGGCTTGACACCAGGAGCAGCTGTGAGAGCATGCAGCAGACACACACACACACACACACACACACACACACACACACACACACACACGCAGGCCTGGTGCAGCTCAGGACACGTGAGGGTTGTTTTTGTTGGTGGACTTGTGAATTATAAATCTAAATCCAACGACAGTCTCTCCTTTTTCCACTGAGAAGAATCTGGATGGATTGCATAGCCTGTCGAGGTTACATCAGTCAGCGTTTGTCTCTCCTTCAGTTAATGCTTCCTCAGGAGTTTTGCCCCAGTACGATGTAGTGCACTTACTAGCTGTTGCTAGATAGAACTCCTAATGCAAAACAGGACTTTTAATAAGCCAAAACGATTTGTCAGTGATCTGAGAAAATTAAACATCATAACTATTTTATTACTTGACTAGTTTCTTAAGACATGTTAGAATCAGAGATACTAAAAACTATGGCCCTAACTTTTTTGTGTGCTGTTTTCCTTTGTTTAATGTGATTAAATATTAATACGTAAATTGTATGTTTTGGGTGTTTTGAAAAGTTGATTGGCGATGAAATGCGAGACTCTGGGCATACATGTTTGAATATTTTGTGACATTGTCCACAGGATCAGTCAGTTTATTGAGGAAAAGAATCAGCGGATGAATTGATAGTGAAGATATTGGTTAGTTGAAGCCCTGCAGTTAGACCTTCACTCGCTGGCATCTCTCAAATTCCTCATCTTATAGTCTCTAATTCTCTTTTTTCTACAATTTTCTTCACATCTCTCCACTCTCCCTCATCCTCTCCATCTGTCTCTCATTACTTCTTACAGTATGTGGTTGGAGCCACAGGCGCTGTAGAATGAAGAGCCCGGCGCATCGCACCAGGGACATCGAGCGACAAGCTGGCTACCTGAAGCCCGAGCACTGCACCCCTCCTCCGCCCCGCACCAGCTCAGACACCATGTGGTTCATCCGCGACAGCTGCGGCATCGTTTGCGGCATCATCACCTGGCTCCTGGTCTTCTATGCCGAGTTTGTGGTGCTGTTCGTCATGCTGCTGCCTGCTAAGAGTGTGGTCTACAGCCTCTTCAATGGGGCAATCTTCAACAGCCTTGCCTTCCTCGCTCTCGCCTCTCATGCCAGGGCAATGTGCACAGACCCAGTGAGTCAGAGTCTGACCAGTAGCTTGGATGTGTGTCGACATTTAGTGAACCATGTTCACTTAGTGCTGTAGTCTACTTTAAAGAATACATTCAATCTTAAACAGAGGAGCTTATCATTTGCAGATTCTTAATCACATGTATTTGCTTGTTTTACTGTTGTTTTGTGATACTGAACTCAATATCTTTATGATTTTCATTGTATTTTTATTGATGCAATTTGGCCTTTAAGAAGAAGAAACATTGTCATACTCTAAACAATTATTTAATTATGAAAATATTATGACTATTTATTTGATTTCCATTTGACACATATGAGTGTGTGTGTTTCAGAAATTGGGATTTTTCACAGGTTTCTGACATTTCCTGTCAAAATGAATAATTGATTAGTCAGGTACATAATGGATAGATTAATCAGTTTATGAAATTGTTGTTTTGACATCTTTGACATATAATCTAAAACACAAAAAACATATTTTGTACCTTTTGCAACTGAATTTATTTAGTGGCACAGATTTACTCCTCAGCTCATTATACAATATAAATATACACAGTAAATACCCTTAGTCTCTAATATTATCGGATTGCATACAGACATTTCACATGTAATGTTTGTCAGTAGTTTCATTGTTGTCATAGTTTATTTAGATTAAGTGAAGGAACTCCTGCAGCTAAATGAACAGACACTATGATTGCATGCTTTGTTAAAGCACCTTTCCCCCTGTTGTTCCAGGGAGCTGTACCTAAAGGAAACGCTACGAAAGAATTCATCGAAAGCCTGCAACTCAAACCAGGACAGGTGGTGTACAAGTGTCCAAAGTGTTGCAGCATCAAGCCTGACAGAGCTCATCACTGCAGGTATAGGACTCAATGTGAGAGTATAAGCTGTAGGAAAGATTTGCAGTTCTTATTGCTTCTAAGCAGTGGTTCAGTGCTGTTTGAGTGTTCTTCTTCTTCTGCTTAACTCAGCAACTTAAAGAGGAAAGACCTGATGCAGGTCTCCCTGTGGGACTACTGTCCTCTTCTGTATCTGCACCGGCCTCCCTTGTGTGTGTTTTTAGAGTCGCTATGTAGGGTTTCCCCGTAGACTATGCAGCTTGATAATAAGGAGTCTCCTTTGTGGCTGCTCAGTGGTTTCCTGGGATCTGGGGGCATGAAAAGTGCAAAAACGCTGCAGAGTAATTGAATCGTAACGTGTGTGAGTCACACTGTCTCAAAGGAAAAAATGGTTCAGTTTGAATGAAACTGTTTTTTTGCTGAATATTCTGAGTCATTCATGTGGGTGGTTACATGAGTCTCTTGTGACTCATAAAAATAACATTACACACACAAGATGGGAGGTTTTTTAAATATAGATTTCCCAAAGAAAGTTTGTCCACAAAGGACGCAGATGGAGTTTGACATTCTGATTTGTCTGATGCATGATGAACGTGTCTGTCAGATAAATAAACCCTTTACATTCACACAAATGTAATCACACTCTCGCCACCTTGACTTAGAGTAGTCTGGCACTGAAAACTGTTTCAGTCTCACATAAATGAGTCAGTGCTAACACTGACTGCAGCTAAAGATGGACAGACATAGTGTGTGCCTTAGGTGAGAAAAAATAATTTTTGCTTTCAGAGGAATAGCAGGCTCATTTATCCATAGTTTGCCTTCATTACATTGTGTCAGTTTGATTATTTACCTGTTTCCACAGTGTGTGTAAACGCTGCATCAAAAAGATGGACCACCACTGTCCCTGGGTGAACAACTGTGTGGGAGAGAACAACCAGAAGTACTTTGTACTATTCACAGTGAGTCTTTAATCACCACTACACAAAACGTAATGTCATAATTCACTTACAACATATCAGTTTCACATTATTTATTCATCTTGTGAGCACAAACTCATGCATAAATTATAAATATCTATTACGTTTTAATTGTGCAATATATCTCTGTAATACAAACAACATCCATTTGTCTTTTTATTATATGAATTATGAGTTTAAAGGATCAGAGTTTCCAGAAAAATTATTATTTTGTCAAAATAATTTATGTAAAAGCTACTGTTTTCGGATTAATTCAATAATTTGTCTCGTTGTTGGTTCAGTAATTGTATGACTGTAATTATGAAATAATCATCTGAGATCATGGTTTTTCTTTTTTTTTTCCAGATGTACATTGCACTAATATCCCTCCATGCACTAGTTATGGTGGGCATCCATTTTGCTTTCTGCTTTGAACAGGATTGGTCAAGTAAGTATCATCCTGCACTGTAGCACTTTATTATACACGGAGACCAGTGGCTGCAAAATATGGTTGATCATATCTCCCTAGTTATTATTCTGCATAGACATTTGTTCTAGTTTCAGCCACAATTTACTAAGCATCAGTTTATGATTGTGTTTGTTTGCATACGGTTTCTCCAGGTGACTTTGGGAGATTTGGACCAATAAATTTACCTTGGCAACGTATAGTTCCTTGGGACCATGTGACTCTCCCTCTTATACACTCAGTGCTCAATTGAAGATGTTAGCTGTTAATTGAAAATTCAAAATAATCATTACTTGCAACTTTGGTGAAGTGCTGCTCTCCAGTTTCTCCAGTAACAGTTTTAACATGAAAAGTCAAAAGTCTTTTTCTCTTTTTACTCTTCTTCGTCAGAGTGCAGTAGCTTCTCTCCACCAGCAACCGTCATCCTCCTCATCCTCCTCTGCTTTGAGGGCCTCCTCTTTCTGATCTTCACTGCCGTCATGTTTGGGACTCAGGTCCACTCCATCTGTACCGATGAGACGGTGAGTGAAAACAGCAGTAGTGTCACCTTTCTGTGTGTTTCCTAGTTCCTCCTTACTTGTACCAGTCTTCATGGTTTGGTTTAGGTCAGCTGGTCATTACATCTGATTGGATTAGCTGAATAAATCATTTATTTATAACACTTTTAATCCAAGTAAATTACAATAAACAGGCTTGACCTCCACAAGAAGAAGAAGAGGGTTTATATCCAAAACTGAGGCATTATATGAAATAATTTACACGATTCAAATAAAAATTATACAGCATCAATATGCTGGAAATGTTGCAGTGGTTATAACACAAAAATTATTTAATAAAGAACAGCATTTTGCTGCGCTGCTTCCTGCTCATAGTGATACTGATTTCCCTAAATAAAATCATTATGCTGCATGTTAAGGCATCACACAGTGTGTTGTTCATTAAATCAGATCATAGATGTAAGTAGGAGCAGGTAAATCTCTTACAGCCTCCACACAGGTTGAATTACTAAATTTTCTCATATCTGCTCAAACCACCCACAAGGATGACTCACAGTGTCATAGTATTCACAACAAAGACCGTCTATTTCAGACTGTGTGTGTGTGTGCTGTCTTTGGACATCAGGAAAAACTGAGAGTGAGTCACCTACCCCTGCTTAAGACCTCTGAGAGAAAAACTGAAGAATGCAACGCATAATTCATTTTTAATCTCATCTTAGTGGTTATTTTCATGCTGGCACATTAAAATTAAAACAGTCAACATTCAGAACACATGCACGTCTTTCCTACGCAGGTGCTGAGCGTGAAAACAGGTTATGAAATGGGTCACACAATCCATCCCAGAGACTCACAAACTTTTAAAACTCTTTACTGCATTTAGTCAGTGTTTCAAGCCCCAGCTGTTCCTGGTGTAGAGAGGAATTGAATTAGCTGAGTAAAAGTGCATTCACTTTACTCTTATGTGTATGTGAAAGAATCATATGCTTGCAATCACAAATCGACCTAGCTCCTTTGCTTTATTTTCCATTCTGTGTCCCATTTTAAAGGCACAGATTAATGTTCACAGTTGATCCTATGGTTTTCTCACATCTGCTGTGTCTTATGCCTGCAGGGTATTGAGCAGCTGAAAAAGGAGGAGAGAAGATGGGCCAAAAAGTCTAAGTGGATGAACATGAAGGTTGTGTTTGGCCATCCGTTCTCTATAGCCTGGCTGAGCCCATTTGCAACACCTGACCACGGCAAGGCAGATGTGTACCAGTACATAGTGTGATGCTGCTGCTGTGGAATTAAACTGATCATTCCTGTTGGCTGGCTTCAACGAGCATGAACTTCTCTCAGCCACTTCTGCATTTTGTTTCAACTGTTGTAAGACATTTTTTAATTTTTAAAACATTGTCACCTTTATTTTATTTTATGTTTTTTCTCCTGGTGCTGACAGAGATTAATGAGGTGACAGCTTGACATTAACCTCTCGATAAGAGCTGGTGAAATGTCACCACAGGACCGGTGAGTCCGGCCTTCATTCGCAGTATATTTCCTGCAGTATGACTGCTCAATTCCTTCTTCCGGGACTAAAACGTGAACTCAAGTCCAGAATCTTTTCACTCGGAGCAGCAGCGTGGTGCCGCGATGGTGAATATTGTTGTGATTCTGTAACTTGTGTTTCTGTTTTTCTGTTCTTGCTGTATTTCTGGTCTTTGGCACGATGCTGCAGATGATTTGCCTTTGAACAGTGCGGTAGTGAGTGGTTGCATCTGCTGTTTTTAAAGAGATTTATATTATTTTGCCTTACGTGACAGTCAGGGAGGCACAGGATGGCACAGGATTAACACTATTTTAAATGTGTGTTGTATCTTTCTTTGATGCCTGATGGGTGGAATCATTCCTATAAGGAAAGTAACATGAGTAAATGTTGTCATTTTTTCTTTTGATTTGATTAGTTATTAGTTCAGACTTTCTGTCTGCACTACATCTTTCACTCCAAAAATAGCTTGAACACACCATCAAGTGTGAAAGTGCAGGAGTGGTTTAACAGAACAGCAAACACCTGAAACAGCTGCTTAGACTGACACACAACTGGTATATCTAGTTACAGGGCAACCAAACAAATATGTATGTTGTTAATAACGATAGTAACTGGTTTCTCACTACAGCACGATAAAGTGTGATCTGATTTTATGCTGCACAGTGAAAGGGTTGATTAACAGTTCTTCATCTAGCAGCTCACTCTGGCTTCTTTTTCCAGTGCTCTCTCTAATCTAGTCTCTCAAATAATGCATGTTGATTAAAAAAAACAAACAACCTTTCCTTTTATAGATTCGGTTTTAATGGGGCACACTTTAGCACACACTTTTGGTGGAACCTCTCTCCTAGTGCAGATCCAGCTTTTTCATAACAAGGAATTGGAGCTACACACATGCAAATCAGTGACAAATGTGTTGCGTTTCATGCCAGTGCGTCACAGTAAAAGCAGTCTTTAGTTTACCAATGTTTTTGATGTGAAGCAGCAGCATCCTGGGTTTTGCATCTGCAGTAACTTTAAAGCACAAACCGTGAACACTTTGCTGAATTTATAACCAAATTTTGGGCAAATTTTAAACAAATCTTCGGGAAATCAGCAAATGTGAATATGAGCTGATGACATTTTCCATCCACAAAAAAAAGTAAAAACTGTGTGATTAAAATCACACATGACAGGTGAATGGAAACACTGACATAAGTGAGATTAAATTACACAGTAAAGCTGAATTACATGCTTACTCAATTTGATGCGAGTCCTTCATGTGTGTGAAAGCAACTAGGGTGGCAGGCTCTGCTGCTAATGATATAAAGAGGCTTTTGCTGAATTTAAATACATTAAATGGTTGTTGCTTTTGTTGTGGTCTGATTGAAGGATTATGTCTTTAAAAATTAAAATCTGCACTTATTTAAAGTCCTGTTTCTACTCACAGAGACCATGTGACTTGTAAAATATTAAAAATGACATTTCAGTTTTAAAATCCACCAAGCTGTTTGACCAGTGTCCTTTTGATTCTTGCGCATAGTGAATCTGAGCGACTGCTTTGCTTGATAATCGTCAGTCTCCAGTTCAGATGGAAAGTCAGAGCATCTGACTCTGAAAGCACTGAAGTGTAATTGACTTGTCTGTGTTTGATGGAGTTTGTCTGTGGATAATCCAGTTTGTCATAGTCTGTAGTTGTGACCCTGACTGAAACAGCCCTGCTGGATGAAATGTTAACGATTCAAATTGAGCCCAGTGGAAAATGTTCAGTGAGGCCTAAATGATTCCGCAGGCAGAAGATGTCAACACACTTGACACTGAAAATTCCTTTGCCTATAACATGTTCAAAGCCTTATTGCAATATAAAACATGCTTTTTAGACAACAAACTTATTTATTTGAACACAGATGTTGCCATATTGTTGGAAGGATGAATTCACCAGCTTTAGTCTTGAATTATTCAGTATGTTGTGTGTTCAAGAATGAGTATCATAGTACTTATTGTGAACCACATGATTGATATATAGAATTTTTGTTTTCTGTGGTATTTGTTCAAAGGGGGTGAAAATAAAATGTATTTGACAATTTCCAGTTAAGTGTTACAGATATTTTATTGACCCTGTTCATCATTTTTCTATGTTTTCACTTTATATTTTGGCTGATTGGACACTCATCTTCAGAGATAATCTTAATCAAAATAATCCGCTCCAATCTAAAACATGTCAAAGTTCAACTGTGTTCAGATAAAAATGCTTGTATGTAAAACAGTAAAAGGTTCTGCAGAGTAAGTAAGTTTCTATTCTCAAGTGACAGTAAAATAAAAACATTCCAGTATATGTGCTGCCCTATGTAAAAAAGAAAATGGTGCATCTCAAAGGCCTTTAAACCAACAACAGTAGTATGTTTAAAGGAAAGTAACTGGTGTTATAGGATGCAGATGAGCTCGAGGCTAACATCACAACATTACAGCCCCATTAACTCAAATACTTTTCATTAGACTTTTCATTAGTGCATGATAGCAAAGAAAGAACATTCAGCTGAAAAGTCGCTTTTTATTGCAGGAAGCACAGACCTCATCTGATTCCATTTAGCTGCATGTAGCTTCAGATCGACTTTCATGAATGCGTAAAGATGTAGTGAACATCCTCCCACAGCTAATAATATCCAGTGATGAAGACAAGTATCTTGTTTGTCAGATGAGATGTTTATTTAATAATTTAACTGTGTTTCTTTCGCATCCTTTCAAGTGTTTCCTATTAACAGAAGATATTTACATTTTTTACAAATGTTAGTTTCACACAGTTTGTAATGCACATTATAAATGATTTATATCAGAGCAAACAGTTCAACATAATGTGAAATGTGTTCACTGCACTCCAGATTAAACTGATGCTGAGCTCACATGCTTCAGGTATATTAATGCAAAATCTGTTCAGTTTCTTAAGAGCGAACAAAGACAAACTGTTCTCCACTGCACAAAAACCTTTACAGATTCAGTGTAACACACAAACTTGTCGATGTGACACACGCCTAGGAAAGAGTAGTTGTACAACAATTGTACAACCAACTCTGCCGCGTATGTGCACACAGTATGCTGCAGTCACAGACATATAAATGTGCCTACTGCAGAAGCACTGACGGGTCATATTACAGTGAGAGTGGGTTCACAGGTAGATGGGAAAATGTGCTTGTTCACTTTTGACAAATTGATACAACACACCTGTACAGTAAATATGTAGCAGGACCTGGGAATTGGTTAGCTTAGCTTATCAAGAGTGGAAACAGCTCAGGCCAAAGGTAAACAGAAATCTTTGTAAGAAAGAATGTCAAGCTGTTCCTTCATGTTTTCTTTGCTCCTGAGTTCTTGACTTTGTCAAGTAAAGGGTTATATAACATGGTCATAAGTAAACTTCAGAGTTGCTTGTTAGTTATTTCCCCTTGTTTTCGGTCTCAGATGACATGGGGTACCAGCTGCTTGCTCCAGCTACAGTACATATTTGTCCAGCCAATAATCTCGTCACCCAACTTTTCACAAGAACGTTAATAAGCACATTTTCCAAAATGTCTAACTTTTATAATGCAACACATCCAGGAACCTAAAACATGGAGGCACAAAAAACTAAAATAGCTTCTGCCGTTGCTGCAGGTGCTCGGCCGTGAGTGATCTCCACTGGTGAAAAGTCCTGCATGACGAGTTCAGCCCTGCTAGGAAACATCGCTCAGCCAGCCTTTTGTATAATCACGTTGTCACTGGAGTCACATTGACAGGGATACATGGAAATCGTGCAAACCTGCCCAGCAGCAGCTGGAAGGACATCTAATATATCTGTGCACTGCTGCTGTGGGATATTACAGACAGATGTCATAGCTACCATTACGCATTTATATTATGATATGTATCCAAACAACAGCAAAGTGTGATCTTAAAAATGCAGCCATTGATGTCAAGTATACTTATTACTTAGCTCTGGTAGCCATTTTCTGTGCTCAATTATTCATGCTTCTTATTCAAAGTTTCCTTGTTGTTACACATATCACAGTGTTATGAGATTTAAAGGAACTATAATGTTATTGCATGCCTACTCACAATCCCAGGGATGTTAAAGGAAGCTTTAAACTTTTGAACTTGCTACGTGTCTGTGAAACCCCAGCAGCCGACGCTGTAAAGTAGGCGCATTAAGATCGGCAGGCTGTATGACTCTCTGATGCTGAAGAGACAGTGCGGTCACTTATGTTATAAGTTATAAGTTAACCAAGTGAAGCAGTTCACAGGGAAGGTACTCTGATGTGAAATGGCGGTCCAGGAAGCTTTGGTGTGAGATACTTGAGTTAATGCATGCATCATGACACGGAAGACCAGCTGCCTCTGCATCTCAACGTATCATGCTCATATCTTGAGGTTAAGGTCTGAGCTGTTGAGAAAGGCAAAGAAAACGTAGAAGACCCAGGCAGAAAACAAAACCTTACCAGTGATGATCTTTTGAGCAGCGCTACATTAGTAGGATTATTACTCGTGAAAGTACACCTCGTTAGTGCATCGTTTCTAATGTCGCCTTCAAGCGTGCACAAATGTCAGTGTGGGATGCTTACAGTGAGTGTCGTTAAGCAAATGTGAAAATTAAGAAAGCTTTGAACCGCAATACATAACGCACAGGCTGATTATGGCAATGTCATGCACTTTTCTTCATTACTTGTAAAAAAAAAAAGGAGTAGATTCAGACCGGATGTCAGTATGCACCTCAGCTTATTTTCAGACTGTGTTTAAAGGAGTAATTCAGAACACAAAACACAGCAGCAGCCTGTTAGCTTAGCTTAGCAAAAAGACTGAAAACAGCAGGAAAATGTTGACCGACTCTGCCTGACTCTGTCCAAACAAACTAAATTCTGGTTTGTCTAATTTGTAAAGAAGCCAAAAAGTTAAAATGTCAGATTACAGTTTTATGGGAGGTTGTGTTTTTCTTAAAGTATCTGGGAGGTCACTGCTCCTGACAAGGAAATAGTGCAGCACATAATCCACAGTAAAAACATATTGTTTTTTTATATTTCTCTTTTGGCATAGAAAACAAACACAAACACATTATGAGGTAATTAATGAGCTTTAAAGGATTTTGTATTTTGTTACCTTTGGACAGACTAAGGACGAGGATTTTTCTGTTTCAGTCTGTGTGCTAAGCTAAGCTAACCGGCAGCAGGCATATATTTTTTTGCTGTAGTGACATCAGTCCTCAGTCCACATCAAAATAAATGTGTTTATTTCTCAAAAGGCCAAAACTAAATAACTATTCTCTATCAGCTCACAGGCTGATGTGCTGCCATTGACTAAAATGTTCCCTAAAGTAACACAAATCTAGTATCATTTTAGCTCCTTGAGCTTGTCTCCACTAGCTCAAGCTCAGCTGGCCATGGCCAGACTGGATGCAGACCAACATCTCTTCTGATTTAAGAGCAGGACTAAACAAAGGTGCTGTGCAAACTGTCCCACAAACTGAGGGGAAATTGATCCCAAATTTTCATGCAACTTCGTTAAAATGAGAAACATAGATGGAAGAAGATTAACAACAAAATCTTTCTTGTTCTTTCAATGTATTCCACGAAGGAATCATACGTCTGATATGATTATATGATACTTCGGAGATACCAACCAAAACACACCTCACACCACAGCCAGCTGGAGCCAGGCTGATGTGAACTAGTGGAGACGAGACATATCATTCATCCTTCGCGGCGACTGCGTTCTGCTGTCCTTCCTGTGGCGAAACCCTCTGCAGTACCAACAGACCAGAGAAGGTCAGAGAGATCCCGACCCACCACAGTGTTATCTGAGCCTCACCAAAGATCAGCTGGCCCAGGAAAGCCTGCAGGAGAAAAAAAATCAGCATTTTAATAATTTAGTCCTTACAATTTGATTGAAATAACAGCCAATAAGGATAAGTAAGAAGCCCAATCCACTGTGTCAAGGTATTTCTTAATATAGTCCATCCTACTTTCTAAAATAAAGCAACTCATTTGAGAAAGAAAGGACGTCAGGTCACTGAGAAATTAATTTATAGCCCCCTGTAGTCCGATGAGGAATATTATGCTCGGAGAACATGTTGTACCAGTACAAAACAGAAAAAAAAAAGAGGTTGCAACTTACGGAAGATATGAAGTTGGAGGCGGTGGTGGTCACAGTGGTTCGGGTGGAGGAAGAGGAGTACCTGAGTGCTTTAGCGAGGAAGGTCCACATCACAGCGTTGCAGGTGAAAAGCAGCCCGCCACACAGCAGCCTCAGAGGAATATGAAGCTGGAAAACAAAAGCAAGAAACTTGCTTGTAAAAATGTGTGGACGTTATTGGTTTGTTCTGTGACTCTCTGCTCTCTCTGCTTCAGGACAGAAGTGACGGTTTGACTGTCTGAAAGGACTGAAGGAACTCAAAAAACGTGTTATTACAATCAAATTGCAAATGTATGGCACAGCTGTTGTACTGTTGTACAGCTTTGCACCATATATTAGTATATATTAGTTCCCGACATGTTTCCAGTTAAATCATGTAGGCTCAGGTGACATGGGGCACTCCTGGGAGTCTCTGGCCAGTTTCCCACTGTGTCCAGTTGCCCTGCTTCAGTCCAGCTTGACTCCAATTTACTATTTTAATCATCTTCCGGATTCAAGGTCACTGTTCGACGTTTCTGCTGTTCACGGCTTCAGACACATGTTTCTGACGTCACTGTCTTCACAGAGTGTGAAGGTCATACATGAAACCTGACCCCGTTTAAAATAACACAGCCTTTCTACGCGCCATCAATACAATACACACACACACACACTGGAGCTGCAATGTCATTCAGCACGCGGACACGGCACGAGAGTGCAGCTGCTGCATGGGCTCCCCGGTGTGATGCTGTGATGCTGTGATGCTGTGGTGGTGCTGATGCTGCTGCTGGTGCTGATGCTGAGGGAGTCAGGGAGGAGAGGCGGGCGGGGATAACCCCCCCAACTTCCTCCGTGAGGAACCACCCCGCTTGCAGGCATACTCGCTGCATTATTCACAGCCATCCTCACTGTGTGAATAATTAACTTTAACTGCGGTCATGCCTCACCCGGTCACAGGCGGTAGTTTCGTCCGCCTGTCTAAATTTCCGCTGCTCTCCCCACGTCCGGAGTCCGGTTTCACAGACTCCCTTCAGGTAGTCGGCTCCGAGGGACAGTTTGGCCGAAGACGACGCCACGGCCCCGAGGAAACCCGCCAGCAGTGCATAGAAAACTCCCGGGAACATGGTGATGGTGACAGCCTAGGCACATAATTTTCTAATCCATCTTTACATTTGTGATGATGCTGCTGGTCCGCGCTGAGCTGCCTGCATGGTTGTGTGTGTCACTGGGCACGTTTTCCTGCACTTTCTACAGACATCCGTCCGGTGGCAGTCACACAACACATGGTCAACCCGGAGCAGCGCAGTGGTTGGACTAAACCTGCCCTGTGGCATTCTGGGAAGTGTAGTTCCACAGTTTTTTAACGCCAGAAAATGAAAAATAATTTGGAAGCAGCAATGCATGGAATAACAACAACAACAACAACAACAACAACAACAACAATAATAATAATAATAATAATAATTATTATTATTATTATTATATGTATGTGTGTGTGTA
>OMLM01002971.1:87445-102103 GCA_900302695.1 Helostoma temminkii | reverse complement strand
TAATTTAGTGTCTTTACAGTATTTCAAAGTAAAATAACAGAATACTGCTTCCACCACTGTATAAGGTATTTGTCTACTACATTAATAAATGTAGCAGAGCAAAAATATTACCTTCTAGAAGTATAAAGTAGATCAACTAAAATGTCCATGTTGCATTGTGGGAGTTGTAATACTGTACTGTGATTTTATAACATGACAAAAAGGCACGGCAGCTTTATTTATGTAGCACATTTCAAATGCAAAGAAAAGCATTAAAAGCAACAGGGAGTAGAAAAGAATAAATCCAGTGAAGATGAAACAAATAAGACAAAAATGATAAAAAATTTAACAAAATATATAAAGTAAATATAAAAATACGGTTGTACAAAGTGGATCTGAGAACATAACTACAGTGCAGTTTCAGAGCAGTATTTATTTTATACATAAATATACAGAAGTATAATGCAATATCCAAATCTATCCATCCAGTAGCCAAACCACTTTTCCTCCCAATGGTCGCAGGAATGATGGAGCCTTCTGTCATTGGGCAAGAGGCATCGTAAACAACTAAGGTTCAGTAAAGTTTTAAAATGGGGTCATTTAGCTTCATCAAGAAGTTGGTTCTGTGTCCTGTGTATTAGTTAAAAGCAGATGTCAGAGCCCTGCTGGATTTATATTCTTTGAGGAGATCAAATGTAACTTGGACCCAAGGTGTCTGCAAACATGCTGAAACCATAATAAGTAACTTCATAATGGCATGTGGTCGTACATTTTGATTAAAAGAGACAAATATTAAGCAGAGTCTGAGCAGAGCTATTCCTCTGTGCTAGTACTGGGTGGAGTAGAGGACAATCAATACTAATGTTATGTCCTTGAGTGTGGGTGGACGTTAAGACTCCACTTGATCCAGACTCCATGAAACACGGCGAGGGACTAATGTTCTCTGCAGCATACTGATGAGCTGCATTATAAAGAGTCATTGCACTAACATTCACACGACGGGTATACGGGGAATGGATGGGAGGAGTATGTGTGTAGGCAGTAGATGGTTATACATACATACACCCACACATGATCCTCACTCCCCTGTTCTCTGTGCCTCATACAGAGAGATGAGCCTGTCAGGGAGGCGGACCCAGAACAAGAATTAATTTCCTAATCAGCAACAGAAAGTGGAGTCATCGTCATGAACGTACGAGTCTGTAATGACTGTGTTAATCAGAGCCTCCTAAAGACGAGGTCTTTATCAGACCAAGCAGCTGGACGCTTCAGCTATGAGATGATGAAGAGTGAACGATGTCAGCATTTAAACTGATTTTCCTTTTTCATTTAACGTTTATTCGACAGGACACGATTAAAGCATGCCCCAACTCAACACGTGGCCTAACAGGATGACTGAGAACCTTCACAGACATTGTTAGTTTTATTATTTATACGTGCTTTTCTGTAACGTTTGACAAAATGAGTTTTATGTGTCTACTTGTCTCCTTCTGTCCAGTTCAGTTTATGTATATAACAAATATATAACAAAATTCATCTCAAAACATTTAACTATGTAAGGTTTAAGACCCTACAGAACATAACAATGCAAATGTAGAAAACTCAACAAACCTCAACCCTTGGCCAAACAACCAAAGGCCAAAAGTGTTCTACTGGGATGATATGCTATATGAAGGGGCTTGATCATCAAGTGCTTTATACGTGAGAAGAAGGATTTTAAATTCTGTTCTGGATTTTACAGGGAGCCAATGGAGGGAAGCTAATGTAGGAGAGACACGATCTCTCTTACTAATTCCAGTCAGAACTCTGGCTGCAGCATTTTGGATCAACTGGAGGCTTTTTAAGGAGTTACTGGGACATATTATTAGTATGGAATTACAGTAGTCCAGTCTAGAAGTAACAAATGCATGGACTGGTTTTTCAGAGTCACTTTGTGACAGGATACTTTACAGAATTCCTTAAAGACATTCCTCAAGTGGAAGAAGCTGCTTCTAGAGATGAGTTACAGGAGATATCCTGGTTAAAGATAACTCAGAGATTCCTCACACTAGTACTTGAGGCCAATGCTATGTCATCTAGAGTAACTATATGATTAGATATTATATCTCTGAGACAGAATAACCCATGTGACATGTCTGTGACATACAGTACAGTTATTTGAGTTTAGCTCTTTTAGCAAAATGTAAATTTTGTTATCACAGAAATGTCAAATGTCAAATGTTGTTCTTTTATGCCAGTAAATGTGTAAATGTGTAAGTATGATGTTTTGACTTTGTAGAATGAGAATATTCATAAATCCTCTTAGAAAAATATAGGTTATTTTCTTTATCTAGCTCAGATTTACCTACATTTACATTCTTGTCCAGTAGATGTCTCTAATGTACTTTAGAGAAATACATCCACATCCATGTCAACCTTGTGTGGATGTAAATCATTAGCTTGCAACCTGTTTATGCATTGTGTGTGTGTATGTGTGTGTGTGTTAAGGCAATAATTAGTTTTAAAACCTGTTTTCTGGTTGATGCTTTGACAACTTGTTACCATTATGCCATATTACCTTTCCATCTTGACATTTGTTAGCAATAAAATCTTAATTAGTCTGTGAAAAAGTCATTATGGCATGATCGCTCCTTTAAATGCTTCTGCACATGTCAAGTAAAGTTAAAAAGTGATGCTGGCTAAGATAATCAGTGCTTTAGGGAAATAAAGTTTGTAGCTAGAACAAGCACATAATGTGGAACCAGAGCTTGTGTGTGTGTTTATGTTTTGTCTGTGCAGCATAGTGTGTTCTGTTGATAAGTGTGGAAGAGGATATTAAAGTAGTGAGCAGTGACAGTGCAGAAGAGTAATAAGGTGTTGTTTCTGTCACAGTGTCCTCTGCTCTGATCTCACTGAAACACGCTTCAGGGGTCTGACTGTCCTTGGTCTGTCACACTGAGAGTTTGTGATTAGTAGAAAGTCTGAAATCAAGTGAACCCATTAGCTGTTGTGTCTTTTTCAGAGTTTCCAGGCTGAAGCACCTCTGACAAACGCAAGTGTCAGGTTAGAGGCTCTAATTAGGGTCGTTCTAGTTCTGTTCAACTGAACAATAATTGAGCCCACAGAGAGATTTAATGACACTTTTACTGAAGGTCTGTCATTACCTTCCTCTGTCTTTGTTCACCTTCTACTATGTCCTAATTTAGTGGTTAAACTGGAACAAAATACTTCCTCCAAAAGTTTAACTATGACCTTTAACTCAGCTGTCAGATTGCGATAATTTAAAAGGAAAAATTTAGTTTTAAGAAATGCCTGTAAAAGTGACTGTTTCACACACACATTTGTACAATTCCCTTCTGTTTTACTTCAGTGTGTTTTCTTAATCACTCATAAATATTAGCAAAATGGAACAGTAATACAAACTTTCTCATTATTTTAATAATTGAGCTGAGTTTAGATTTTTGGCTGTTGAGTACTACAGTTAAACTCGTAACCATTTGGTTATCACGGCTTCCCTACAACTGCACAGAGGAAACACTACAAATACTGTTGATGAAAATGTCATGGTAAGAAAGTGTAATTGAATAGTGTTCAGTTACTGATCCATTTTGATGTGCTGTTGAGCAGTAATGTGTTCAGTTATGATCCTAGAAGGTCTCATTAAAATTAACTATTTAACTGTCTTTTAAAAGGCTTCACGACTTTCATCTTGCTTCATTTTGTTCTAGTTTGGAGAGTAGAAGTGTACTTTAGTCTGTCTGCTTTTCCAATATTAAAACATTCCTGTGCTTTCAAGCTCAAACTCTCCTCCAAATTAAACCTATTCAGAAAACCAGTTTCCTGAAAGCCTAACCAGAGCTGAATCTGAGAGACAGCTCATTCTACGCTTCATATATTGACACTGTGTCATGTTCTTATCAGAAAACCCACAAACACGTTATCTGTCTTCTTACTACAAGAAATATCAGATTTCTGGGATATTGTGTCAAATTGTTGGTGCCAGGGAGGCGTTATTAAAACTCCCAAGAACACCAAAAACACATTGTGTGGCGGTATTATCTGCCTCGAACAGGAAAATTAAAAAGTGGGTGTCCACTGCAAACCCGTTTAGGGTATGTCGAGATACACCTAAAAAATGTTTTTTGTATAATAGGAGACCAGTCTTACTAGTCTACTTTCTTGTTCCTGACACATGAAAGCCAAAGTTGTAATATGCTGCAGTATGAATGGCAGTTAGCTACTTCGTGAATATGTATGACTTAGTCAGCCCTGCATGGAAAGGGCAGCAACACATATGGTCAAATATTCACTTGCACTCTTGAACTCCGTCACTCCCGTTCTCAGCTTCTCTCCTCTGTTTTTGTGAGTCTTACACACAAGTGCATACACAAACAGTCTGCTGACACTGTCAGTGTACAGGGTCAATAGTCCCTCTCTAGTCCATTAAGTAGTTATTGGTGAGTTTGCTGGTGTTTGTGAATAATGCTGGCTGTTGTGCAAACATACACATGTTTTTGGCAAGTCAAGCATCACTGTGTCATTTAGTCAGACTGTACTCAGAAATGAATAAATCCAAAACAAAAAAACTTCCCTGTATCAACCTGCCATTGCAATTTTAACATTACATTACAGATGATTCAAAGGCCAACAGTGGGAGTTAAGCTTGTTTCACTAGTCGGATAAGCCTCTTTCCAGAGAGGGACATTCATGGAGTCATGTTGGCGGGCAGCTGAGTTTGCAAAGAACAGATAAAATGTTCAGAAAACAAGCAAACTCAAGATAATCTTCCTCCGGTTGCCAGGAGCAATTAGACCAGGTGAAAAGGTAATCTGATCTGGCTGTTCTTTGCAAATGCAGAGTCGCTGAAATATATAAACAAAGCAAGGTTGCTCTGTGTCTTTGCACATTACTGTTGGGTTTTGTTTCAAACTCTCTGGCACTTTGCATATTTGTACACAAAGTAATGGGCAGTGTGCAGATATCTGCCAGAGTCAAGGACAGACAAGCTCAGTCAGCCAAAAACTGATAAGACTGCTGATGAAATGCACTCATTCTTATTCAAATTCTGACAGCCTGCACTAAAATGAACCCTGCTGCTGCTCAGGAGTTTTAACAGAGTTTTTTCTTTTCAAAATGTGCCCTGACTAAGCAACGATCATTTGTTCTGACATTCTGTATCAACGAACAAAACTCGCTGTCCTGCCACTCACTGCAGTCACCTTTGAGATGCCAGGATCCATTAAAAGCTATGACACATTATGTTGTGGAAATGGAGGCATTAGAACTAAGAGATAAAAACAAGTGCTGAGGGAGGACTTCTCTATCTTTAAAGCTGAGTCTCCGGCTTTTTGTTTGCTGAGCCATGCGATCAATCATCCATTAATTTGTGAAGAGCTGTCAGACATCTGAATGACAGCAGCACACTGTGATCAAGTTTTGCTTGCACAAAGATTGCTGTTTTAATGTTGTGAAATATTATTAACGAACCCACTTTTTTTGCACAATTTAAACCCCAAATTATGTGTACGCTCAAAACAATACATATGAGCACTGAACGTCTCATTCCAAATTCACCAGTCTTTAAGACTTTAAAACTTGACTGCAGTGATTTAGAGAGGTTGTCCTCTGCTGCTGGGTGAGGAGGCCTGTCACTTTGCACACAGCAGTTATACTAAAAGTGTTAGATGGAGTTGAGTGCCTGGCTTTGTCCAGGCCAGTCAAGATTTATCCGAAATAATTTTTTTTTTTTTTGTGCACAGCAACACTGTGACGACGAAAGGGCTTTTCCCAAACTGTTGCAAACAAGTTAGAAACACATTGTGCCAAAAAACAATTTGCACTTTTTTGGATTAACATTAGCTTTGACAAAGTGGCTGCTGGTCTTGTGTCTTAGGTCTTAGGTTGTATGGTTGCAAACACTTTTGTGTCATCACCATGTAAAGTCTGTTGACTGACTGCAAGTGAATAAGGCCACCGTGAGTTTGAAAAAAACAACATAAATCTACAATATAGATAGCAAATATCTCAGGCATGGCCAGATTAACAGTTTTGTACATTCTTGAAAAGAAAGAAAGCACTGGTGAGCTTAACAATATTAAAAGGCCTGGAAGACAACCTAATTGGATAACCTTGACACACAACACACAACAATTAATAGAAGTCAATGGAATACTGTGGAGAAGGTAGGTGTAACATTGTCAGAATCTACAACCAAGAGATGCCTTAATAAATGTCAATAAAGAGGGTTTACAACAAGGTCCAAACATCTAAAAAGTCCCCCCATGTTCTGGAATCAGATTCTTTGTACAGATTAAACCAAGATTAACTTGTAGAGTGGAAGAAGACGTTAAAGTGTTAATGATCTTAAAGGTGATGATACAGCAGAGTTTGTAAAAGAAACCTGAGAGAAAAAGTCAGGCTGTGTATGACTATATATATAGTACTTTCAGACCAAACTATACATGTACATGTGGTATTGTTATTGTTTTATTGATCATGTCTGTAGAAACACAACATTGTAATATTATTATTGTTAATATGTGTTTAAATAAATTTGATTAGAATGACATTAGATGGCAAATAGACTTGCTTGAGGTTGTTAAAGACAAACTTGGTCATTATGTGTGTGACCACAGCAAGCCTCGAGGTGTGAAAGACTTCTACAGACATTAAATACCTGGGACTCCCCACCTGTTGGTTATGGTGGAAGGAAGTTGAAGATGAGAAGTGAAAAAAGAGTTCCAGCTATCACCATATGCTTTTAGAAGCACCACTAGATGTGAGTGAGAATCACATGATTAAATAATGTTTAAATAATCCTGATATGGTTCTACAACACTTAAAACATCCATGACCCATTTGAAACTAGGAAACACACTGGCACCAAGTTACAAACAAGACTCCTCCTGTTAGTTCCTAAAAAGTTGACATTTTAGAGCTACTAGGATTTAAGGTTTCTCTGTTCAGGCTATTATAGCTCCGGTGCCAGCAGTGAACTGGTAGTGGAAGATGATGAGGGCTCAGCTCGGGCAGTCACAGCTGCCATAAATCTGAATGGGCTGACACTGAAGTGTAATGGAGGAGGTTGGTGCTATGTCAGCATGCAGCTCGGACAAAATACACTGAATCATAGCTCTGGAGAATTAGTTCTTTCATGTTTTACAATGCTGAGGTGAGGA
Source organism: Helostoma temminkii (assembly GCA_900302695.1). NCBI lineage: Eukaryota > Metazoa > Chordata > Actinopteri > Anabantiformes > Helostomatidae > Helostoma > Helostoma temminkii. The sequence continues at coordinate 94,967 of OMLM01002971.1, read as the reverse complement.
AACACCCATATTTCTGCCGTGTTGGTGTCTAAGAGAGATTACTGATGAGACATGAAGGATGGGAGGGTGATTATGTGGAAAATAGAGTGAAAGAGGATGTTATAATGTTAATGATCTCAAAGGTGATGATACAGCAGAGTTTATGAAAGGAGCCTGAGAGAAAAAAGTCATTCTCTGTTTGACTAGAATCTGCAAATCTTCTGCTTTCATTTATAATCTCTGTCAGCAAGCCTTTTCCTTTCCTGTGTACACATCAGCCATATTTTGAAAAGAGCAAATCAGTAGATTTTGAAGGAACAATACGTTGTTTGTTTTTGACTGGTTTCACTACATAACCAACTGCTACACAAACACAACATTAAAAAAATAAGCTAATTTAAGTTTGTCTGTTGTTGTGTCACCGTCAGTGTAGTAAAGTGTGGAGTCAAACAGAAAGCTCGTAGCTTTGGAATGAAATAATGCTCATGCTGAGTAATGTGGTATTTAACTGGACATGTCAACATTTTCATGTTACACTAGTGCAGACAAATACACAGTTGAACCTATTGCTTAGACTCATGCTCCTGTGCTTTTGGTTTTGGGAAGCTGATTAAAGAGATAACTCTTAATACACAGAAATAAAAGAAGTGAGTGGGGATTTTAAAATGTAATATACACGATAAATTATCCTCCGATCATTTATATACATTTTAAATACAAAGTTAATAACAAATGTGTCAGATTCAAACTGCCATGACCTCTCATAATGAAATGCAGCTGACCCAAGCTTGACTCTCAACACACGCTTTTAACAAATCATTGATTCTCTGTTGCCAAAGGATTTTTTTTTACTCTCTTGTATCGATCTTTGCTTTGTGACTGCCTCAGCTGAAAAGCAGCAGGAGTCTCTCTGTGCTCTGTTAAGTGTCCTGTGGAGATTCATCCAGACATGCCTTAGTCAATCTCTGCCTCGTCTTAATAGTCTGCAAAGCTCTTCGGGCCAGTCTTCATTAACATGTCCCTTTTTCCTTGTTGCCATGGTGGATGTGTGTGCCTCAGTGTATATGTGAATAGGTTATGTAATAATTAAATATAAACCAGTGTTTATGTGTGTCACAAACATATAACTTCTAAAAGAGATAAGGTATCACAATAAACTAGAACATATATGAAAATGACATCAGCTAAAATATATGTCTCAAACAATGACGAACCTCCCTACCTTTCCACATTTTAAAATATTTTTATGCTAAACATTTTTCTATTTTTTATATCCTACAAACTGTACAGCCAGGTGTCAATTTATCAGGTTCCAAGCTAAAACTAATGATCTGATGATTTTGTGTGCAACAAATCTTCCAAACATGAAGGTGTTAATATTAAGCTTTATTTACATGTATTGATTCAGCTATCATCATCAGCATCATTTTGGAGGCTGCAGCTTGTGCTTCTATAATTTTAGCCTTATATTGCACAACACACATTGTCAATGGTTTATTCTCTTAAATATACAGCATTTTATCTTTTAAGATATGTACAATATATATTGAATACAAATATTACCCATAAATTAATGTTGCGTTGATCACAGATCTGACCACTCCTCCTTGGACTTTCAGGAAACAATAAATATCAAAAGCTGTTAAATGTACTGTGAAACAAAGCACAAAAAGTCTCCTTAATGTTAAAAACACAATTTTTAATGTGCATACTGTGTATAACTGTTAATGAAAATGGATTTTAAATCATTATGAACACAATATTAGCTTTTTTGTTGCTGCAGGAAATTATTACTACAATATTCCTGCAAAGATTTATGTGACAGTGAACTGGTTACCATCTCGTCAGTAAATCTCGGTGGTCACAGTATTTTTATAGAAATAAGAAAGAAATAACATGTTACACAACATTATGTATTATTAAGGGTGTCAAGGCATGGGTGGCTTGCATATGTGTGAAGGTACCATCACACGTTGTGAAGACAGAGAGACTCATAGGGTCTGTGAATATTTCAGCAGGACAAAACCAGGTCTAAGTCTGCATGTGGAACAACAGCGTGACTTAGTAGACATTGTCTGACTGGCCTCCTGCAGTCCAGATCTGTCCAGAAAATGTTTGTACTTTTGTCAAATAAATAAAGGTTTAAGAAAATGAACAGGTCTCAGATTCTAGTTTTTATTGGATTTTTGAAAAGCTTTTCTCAGAGTGGGGTTTGTTGGTCTGTCCTTTTAAACTACAGGTTCCTATGAACAGTCTAGACTTCCATAATCATATTACCTGGGAACCATTACGACACTAATTCTCTGCTTTGAACAAGTAAATCTACATTACATCTAAGTACATTAGACATTATAGTAGTGGGTATAGTGTGACCTACTCACCTTCGTTCTATCTCACTGTCTTTTCTATAATATTCTCTTAATGCTTGTTTTGCATGTATTTACTATGATCCTGTCATATTTCTGCATTGTTGTCATGTAATCATAATAATCTTGCTCTATAGACTTTTATTTGGTTACTTTTACTTTTATTATAGAGTCGTGCCAAACTTCTGGCCCATCTTACACTGAATTACTTACATTAGCAGAAAGGCACATACAGTAAACAAAGTGAGAAGGAAGATCTGTAACACAAACAACAGTACACACTACACAGTATTATTCTGCATTAATTATAGAATATTGAGATTATATATAAAATAATGCTGCACAAATATGTGACAGATAAATATAGATCAGATAATAAGAAACTATGTATAATATGTATAAATGATGGTTTTCCTTGTTCTGTAATTTCTGCTTCTGGGAGACTAAAGATATGAATGAGCATGTTGTAAATAAAGTAACTCAGAATATTTTGAATTGTTGATGCTTCAGTTTGTTGTCAAACACAAACACAAACTATAATAACCTCATGGTTATTTGCCTCCACCAACCAATCATGTCCAGACACACGTTCTACCAAGTTCATACATCCAGAGTCCAAGTGGACATTTGTGACAGATGCAATGAGATTCATGAGCTATAGCTCTGATGAGACAGGGACAGACATGACGTGACCTTGACCTTTGAGAACCAAATTTTAAAAAATTTTCCTCAAGAATGGACGTATAGACAGCTTGTACATATAAAAACTACTGTGGGAAACTGCTTAATTTAAGGGCCTCTTAGAATATGTGACATAAAAAACATTTCATCTCAGCCACTTCAGTAGGTCACTGAAAAATTCACAGTAAAAACAATTTTCATTCAGAGTGCACACTGAAAAATTGACTTGTGAAGTCTTAACGTGTAAGACTTTCATCATGAGTCATCTGTGGATTTTCCTGCTGGCATTTGTATTGTTTTTTGTTTTTTTTTACTACTTGTACTTTTTTGGTGTGATGATGTGTGTGATGGGATTGCATTGTAATATCCGGGGGCAGGTTCAGAGTGGAGTGGGAGTGTCTGAGCTCAGCTCTGCTTCCTACCAGGAAAACGCTGGAGGAGACCCACAGTGCCACAGCCGCGCACTGCAGAGGAGCGAGCGGGACACAAACACCACTGAGGACTATGTCAGCTTTGTCACGCACCGAGCGACGCTTAATTCACCGGCACAGCGCACTCAGTGCTTATCCGCCGCCTCTGTTTTAGCTGCGCAGACACATATCGTCCTGTTTACCACATGCTCTGGTGAAACCTTTCCTGCTGCTGCTGCTGCTCCTGGTCCATTCCTGCCCCCTCCTCCCCTCTTTTCGTCCTCCTCCTCTCCGCCGTCCCGTCGACAGGATGGACAAGACACTCTGCAGTCCGCATCCCGGGACCAACAAACCCAACTCTTCCCCTACGGAGCGTGGGAACTCATCGACGAGGAAGCCAGGCGGGAGGACCGGGTCGCACACCCCCAGCTCTGCTTCCCTGAGCGGCCCAGCAGGAGCAGGAGGCAGCCGGGGAGCGGTGCTGGGAAACAGCATGGATTTGCAGCAGCAGACGCGCAAGAGGCAGCTGGAAGGAGTGCTGAGCAAATACACCAACCTGATCCAAGGCTGGCAGAACAGGTCAGAGCATGGATGGGGTTAAATGGAGACAGGAGGGGGGTTAAACACTGTTCACTTTAGGTTCTGTGGCTTCATGTTGTTATTCCCCGTCCACGTTGCACTTTTTCCACCACATCACTGTGAGGAGGGGTGAGAGGGTTTAAATACAAACCTCTCAAACAGGCTTGTCGGCCTGCTAATGATCCATGTCACTGCTACACATTGAGTTTGTCTAACACGGAGGTCCTCTATTAAACCTCACTTCTGAGTCTTAGAAACTTTAGTCAACTCTTTAGACAGACACTGGTGTTGTAATGTCTAGAGCTGAAACTGCAGCAGTTTGAATGACTGATGAAAATAAACTGAATCTGGTTTCCATGTGAATATTTTTAATATCTTTTTTTTCCAGCTTAACAACTATAACCTTAAAAATCTTAAGGTTTTTAAACAAGCGATCTGGGCGTCATCGAGTTTTCTCTGAAAGACGAACAATTGACAAATAACAGATTAAATTATCATCAATTGTGTTCAAATTATGTTTGTCCTAGATCCAGTATTGGATTGCCTTTGTGAGTAAGTGTGAATGGCACCTCATCTACTTTAATAGTAGTTTCTGAACATTAGACACCATTTTTCCGCTCTTTTCCCATGTGTCTAGTTTAGGTACAGCCCAGCGTGTGTCTCTCATGTTCCAGTCACTGTGCTGAAGCAGCACCTGGAGACCATGAGAGTCATTTTTGCACTCACCCAAATTCTAAAGGTATTTCCCAAAGACTCTTCTTGCTATTTGGATTTAGAAAAAAAAATCAGGTTTTAGTCGGCTTCTTGAGTATGTGTAAAAGTTAAAGTTGAGGACAGGATATCATTCAAAGGAGGAAAACCTTTTTATGAGTTACATTTGTCTGTTATTTTAAGTATTGTATTGAGCCACATCACGTAAATTTTTCCCTTAAAATAAATAAATCATTAAAACACCAGGTTTTGCTTTTGATCAAGAGATCGAGACACCACCTTTCCGGTCGCCAGGAAAGAGCATTTTTTCATGGAGAACCTGACTGATATTATTTTTCTTTATCCGAACAGCTATATTCATTTATGAACATTTGGGAAATATCATCATAATTTAGATGAGAGTTTCAAAAACAGCTCTGCGGAGATGGCAACGGTCCAGAGGAGTCTTTCGGTTCATATAATGTCATGTTGACCTGCTCCTCCAGAACTAGATACCTTTATGTGGAGGAGCTCTGGATGAGTCATTTGAGATGTAATAGATCAGAACTGTGAAAAGTTTATTTGACATTGACATTTAAACATATCAGAAATCACAAAACTGCCTTATAGGCATTTACAATATAGCATATGACATTCTCTGTCTTTAGATCTTTGAAACAGAAGAGTGAAAACTCCTTAAACCTTTGATGGCGAGGAAAAGGAAGAAAGCTCAGGATGGACAGATGTGCAGCAGACGCTGTTTGTGCTTGTGTTGTCTGATCAACTGACAGGAGTTTCTATTATTTTGTCCACACCAGCTTTATTATTTACTACAGTTTCAACGAAAAATGAGCATTATCATCATCATCTGTTGCATTAGACTGCATTAGGTTTAACTTGATGCCACTATTAAACTGCCATCTGAGTGTATGTGTTCACCCTCCACAATGTGCCGCCTGTCACATAAACTGTTTCTTTCATGGCATTGAGCAGATATTATGTCCGTATCTTCCCTTGCTGGTGAAGCACTGCAGCTGCTATGATAACGAAGTGCAGAATATCACAGTAGTGTGTTATTGTACCTCATGCAGCATTTGTGGGTTCACTTCGTGTCCTGTTTGATTTACTCAACTCAGCCACCAGCGACTGAATACAGAGGGGTGTTTTATGACTGGCTGTAAGTTTTTAATTTAATAATATGACTCTACTTACATTTGTTGTCGCGAGCCACATATACTAATATAATTGACTTGCAGTGTCCCATTGTTGCTCTAGTGGTGCTGCAGAGAAGAAAGAAGCTGGGACTGGGCTGGAAGCCAGCGTATGTGAGAGGGGAGGGGAGGGGAGGAAAGGTGGAGAGAAAGAATGTTTGCTCCCTGCCGTCCCATTAAACTGACAGGAAGATGATGCACTGGACTGCAACTTGATGCAGGCTCAGAGGAATACCTGGGTGTAGAGACACGCATGTTGGTTTTAAAGAGGAAAAAGTGAGGCTGTGGTGATTAGAAATAATCTAGACTGTATCTGATGTTCACATGGGATTGGTTGTCTGCATTCAAATAAACACATATCATATGTACATAAACCAATACACCACACAGGATGTTTTGAGCAGCAGTGGTTTTTGTTCTTTGTGATGCCACGTGTCCTGTTGCAAAGTGGCGAAAGGTAAAGGTCTAGCTTTCAAGGAGAGATTCCTTTTGGTTCATTGACCTGAGCGGGTGCCATGGCCTTGAAAGTAAATGTGTGGACGCAGACAGTGAGCACAGTGAGACTAAAACATCCTGAAACCGAGAAGCCTTTTAGTATGCAATCAGATCGGCTCAGACATCTATGTAAAGCACACAAGCCCCGATTTGTCACAGTACTAACCTATTGGCACTAACACTGACACTGATACTTCTAGGACTGCTGTTAGAGCTATTGAAAATGGTAATGAGGATCCTTAACTCATCAGGAAATCGTTTTTATATCTCATCAAGCAGTACTTAGTAGCAGTGCTTAAAGACAACCGCTTGGTATCATTCGAATGCAAATTTATGAAATTCAATATCTCTCTGTCCTTTTGAAGGAGCGAAGTGAACTGAAGTGCTTCTTCGTGTCAGTTAATCAACTTGCTGTACGATCCACATATCCAGTAGGTGAACTATATAGACATAATCTATGCAATTTAATCTGGACTTTAGCCCTAATAAAATGCTATTGTAACCTGCTTCACGCTGCCTCTCCTCACCCGGAAAGAGACGTTTAGCAAGATTGTTGTGAGTGTAGGATGTGAAGTTGAAAAAGTGAAATGCCACATAATCACAGAACAGACACTGAAACCACTGAACTGAACCAGCTGTAATGGTGATATCGAGTGACATGCAATTAATTAATTGTAAAATCAACTGGAGAACAAGACAGTGGATCAGTATTTTCAGCCATGAATACAACAGATGTGTAATTCTATAATATATAAGCTTTGGTCTGGAGTTTTTAAAACTGTTAACTTTTTAAAACGTGTACCTACAGTATGTGACTTGTTTTTAAGTGCCATTCAGTATATAATTAAAATGTGACTAATCAAAACAATGACATTTATCTGCATCTAAAATTAAGATGTGTAAACTCAGGTGCTAATTTTACTGTATGTAAGTGAATAAAGATTATTCCTGGTGTCAGGTGTTTAGATTGTTGCTAATACATCCAAGAATCTGACAACATGTCAAAGAATGTTTCTTGAAAAACCTCCATTGGCAAATAAATATACTCTACCTGCTCCTAATCTGATGATGTAAAATACTGATGCTTTTTCATTCTTTGGCATTTCATAAA
>OMLM01002971.1:45832-77762 GCA_900302695.1 Helostoma temminkii | reverse complement strand
GGCGGACTGAAGGGTCTTGTGTTTCGCTGCCGAGCAAAGTTGAAGAGCAGCGGGAATTTAATCATGTCTTAATGCTCAGATGGCAAATTAAGCTATTTATCATATGACAGCGAGTCAGTGAAAGGGTCGAGTTGTGTTTTCAGAGTTTTCAAAACTGGCTTATTAACATGCAAGACACAATCTTTATTGTGACATTTTGGATGCAGTTTTGAGACCTGATTGAAAAGATTGATCCCACTTTCACATGGTAAATATGGAGCTTTGATTGCAAAAAACCAACGTTACTTGTGGTTTGACAAGGGTGGTGCTTGTTGTACTTTGTATGTTTTTCACAGTACCTCTTTGAGCTCAGTGTCACTGAACTTGAACCCAAAATTTTACTGTATATTAGAGGTCATGTGTTTTGTTTTGGCCACCACATTGGTGTCTAATTCCACCTGATCTGCACTCTGCACAACAGAAAGTCCTGTGACCACACACGCCATTCACACTGAGGGTTACCTCTTTATTAGGGCAGTGTTTATAATGAGCAAACTGCACACAGAGAATAGGTGTCTCTTTCACTTGTGCACATATTTATTTACACACGTGATTGCTATTAGATTAATCATGCTATGCTAGGCTAAGCTAAGTGTGCAGTCATTTTAATTGTTAATTGATGAATTAAGCATCAATAAATGTATGACTTAAATGGGTGAAGAGCACTCCGATTCTTTTTGGCATTTGTGTTTATAACATAAGTAAACGCAGTTCACTTGCACATCGTCGTCGTTCTCCCTTCCTCTCACACCAGAAGCTTTTCATCTGCGTTCTTCAGTTGAACACAACTGCAGACACACTTTTATTTTCATAAGTGCAGCTGTTTGCGCAGTCTGTGTGTCAGCTTGTCATGTGATACTTTATTTTGGCTGGCGTGTTGATCGTGTTACTTACGGACTGCAGTCTTCAGGTGATGCTGTCATTTATTAGAGTTATTTAGTGTGTAATTCCAGATTTCAGCCGTTATGTCCTGTTGTGTGCAAAGTGTCACTCAATAGACAGTTCAGTGGATATTCTGGGGTTGCTATCTGACAAACATGGCCTAATAATGGTGGGGGAAACTGGGAAAGTCGTGGTAAAAGACCAGCCTGGACTCCTACCCTGTCTACTGCTACTGATGTTGCTCTCTGTAAGGTGAGAACAGGCAGAGATATGTGGACAAACCAACACAAATGGAGAATCTTCTCTCTGAGACAGCAGGAAGTGGTAATAAGCCATCCCTGGTTGTGTTTGATTCCTATGATATCAATTTTAGTAACCCTGAAGAGGTCAGGGTGAGGGACTTGACCAGCCACGAGCAGCGAGCAAGCTCTCAGACTTGTTTATGTTCACACGCTGGTCTAATACGTCAGCCATCTCTGGCTCAGCTATTCCTAAATATACATCTATGATATCACACGATTCACCTTGTAATGCACCTGAACGCCTCCTGTGTAGACACCATTGCACTGCTAACATACTGTTCATGCTACACTTACTGTGCTAAGTAATATTTTCCTTTTCATGGGATAAAATATAAAGTAACAAATATTCTGCTTGAACGGGACATTCAAGGCTCCTTTGCTACACTCTATAAAGGACAAAAATGAACTGCATGATAAGGTGCAGCAGCCTCATCACAAGTCAATAAAGTCTATTAAACCTACAGTAAGATTAAACCTCCAATTGAAACAGTTTTTCTCTTTACATATAGAATAGTGTTACGGCCTGTGAATAATCACACTGTATAGTTTCAATGAAGAAGGGCAGGTCACTCATATAACTGGCACTAACCTCTCTAGAGCCCGTCTGCCTGTTCAGTTCCTTGAAATATATGTTTAATGTGCTCTGCTCATAGCATCTTCCAGCACTTTAATCAAATCTAACTGCTGGTCCAAGCAATAATCCTCAGACTTACCATTATCATAGCCATTAAAGCATCTTTCACAACGCTTTAATTAAAAAGCATGTAATTAGACGATGATGTTGGTGCTATGATTGACTGGGAAGGAGGTTTCTCTCTCTTCCTCACTTACTTAGTCATATTCAGACATCATTCATCAATCCCTTTGGCAAAGATATGAACGTTTAACACACAAAGACCAATAATGGGTGTCTATTATTGCTCGTTTTAAACGAGCAGATGGACTTGTTTCTCACTTTGTCAGCATGTCACCAAGTCTCTTGCAACACAAAAGCAGGTTTGAAGTTATTCATCAGTATCATAATAGTCTCCCTGAACGAGAACACCACATTCTGTTTTTAGCTAAGTAGTGTGTGCATCGCTTGTGTCGACAGGTGCGTATTAACATAGCGACACGCGGAGGCTTCTCTGCTCAACACAGACAGCTAATTATCTTCAATCACAGTTAGGCTTTTGAACAATGGCAAAAAAATATCATTGCTCACTCTCTGGTTAAACGATGCCTTTCTGAGTGACTCATTTCTGTGGATGTTGCCGGCAACAAAGAAGAGGAAAGGCTGTTACTCTGTATTTTTTTGCAGAAAGATGGCTTGGGACAGGTGTTTCTGTATGAATGCTCTGTTCTCCCCAGAGAGAGGAGAATACACTCCCAGTGGGAGCCTCAAATGCTGCACTTGTCAAGAGTTTCTGTGAACATCTCATTTCATCTGAGCTGGCTCTTCACTTAAAGAGCTGTTCAGGCTGATGTTGGCATTACGAATGACTGACAAGTGCAAATTGAATTCTTCATACCCCGAAGCAACATCCTGCAGCACGTCTGAAACACTGAGCATTTCATAGAACAGATTATAAAGTTTCATTTGGGTGATAATGCTGTTTCACATAAATGTAGTGAATTTATCCCTCCTTGTTATCTAGTTGATAAGAGAGTGTGCTGCATTCATTTTTTAATTTAGTTTTTTTTTTTATTTAAGCTTTTCTGTGGGTTAAACTCCTGAACAGTATGTTCGACAAAAGCCGAATTTAATTTAGATTTTCATATAGAATTCACTGTGCTGTAGAAGATGCTGTTTATATCATGAGAGGTTAACTTACCAGGAACTTGTTTGAACAGTCTCTCATAGTATTGCACATGGTTGTTCATACCCTGGTGGTTCAGACCCTACCTACAGTACCTTAGCACCTCCACACGACAGACTGCATGCAGACAAACCGATGAGCACTTTTTGGAAGCATACTGAGTCCTCCTTCTTGGTTTTAGAATTTGCCTGAGAATCATCACATTTTAAAAGGTCTTTATATGTATTAAAATAATCCAGTGATATAGATCTGGGTGCATTATTAAGAGGAACTACTAACAGCAAATTTGGTGCATTCAACTTTCCAAAATGTAAACAAAGAAAAGGAACTATGTAACAACATGTTAACTTTGGGATGTGTTCACTGCTCTTGTTGACAGGGGAAACATCTACAGCAAGTAAGAGTTGTGACAATTTATATATATTATATTCATATAAAACTGAACAATGTAAACATATCCTTTAACAGCTAATTTCTTGCTGATCTCTGTCTGCTTAGAAACAAATCATAAAAAACTTACTGGATTCTACAGTTTCTGTGCTGGTGAGAAGAATAAAAAATGTAATTTGTACTAGTGGAAACCTGATAAAAGTGTGTTAGTTTAACTAAATAATTATTACTTCTGAGGCCCTGTTAATGATCATAAAATCACATAAAATCTTGTCCTTCAGGTACAAAAATAAAATGTTTTTAATGTTTTAAACAAACCTACATTTTGAGTTTCTTGAAGGAGGATACGGAATCTCTGTGATATGTAATGGGAGTAATAGTCACCTTACCACTGATAACACATGGTTACAAAATCAAGCGTACGTTTATCTAATTATGAATATTCTGTACTGAGGTGCACTGAATAAATGCCACACACATCTTCCTCTTTGCCATTGACGGAGGGGGATCTTTGTTTTGGTGGGTTTTGTATTTAGACAAATTTATACTAAATGCAGGTGTGAGTTATACTTTTATTTGTTTATATACTAAACAGAATCACATCTTTAAATCTACAGTTCCTCTTTTATCCTGCTGGATGTAGCTGACCCACATCCTAAGCCCCATGCTGTCAGACCCATTGAAAACATTGTTCTCCTATAATTAGTCAGTGAAATTGGATCAGGGTGATATTATCTCCTGCCTGACCTGGAGGGAGTCAACGCAAGCAGACAGTCAGCATCTCCTTCAGCTGGACCCCTGCAGCTTGGTCTGTTAGTCAGCAAGTCTGTGCTTCCACTGGATATTTGTGTTTACAGTGTCGGTGTGCCAAAGGGAAAACCACAAGCATGCAGAGCGCATCAAGATGCTTCCTGTGCTGCACAAACATTGTCCAAATGTCTTTCTGCTGTTTCTTGAATACAGAATGGTCAGCTTAGCAGAGAGAGGAAAATGAAGAGATCCAGACGTGATGATAGGTCTCAGGTCCTCATTTATAGCATAACAGGATAAAATGGCTGCATGGATAATTGACAGGTTGAATAAAAACAATAAATGATCACTGGCATCCAGCAGCTCATCCTCACAGATTCCTCATACACTCCTCATCATCTACTTGCCTTAAATTGCCGAATTGTGACAAATGCTGGCAATTTGGGCATCTGTTGTTTTCTGTTGAAGGAGTAACTTAACTTTTGCAAACTGCATTCTTGTTGTGTTGTTGTTTTTTGATGGATTAAACAAATATTGTAACAGCATGTTAATTAGTAATTTTTACCTTTTGGCTAGCTGTTCATCTTCATTTTAAGTGCTCATGCAAAGCCACAGTAAGTTAATAGTCTGCTTGCATCAGTTTCATATTGAATGGACAGACATGAGAATCATATTGATCTTTTCTTTTTTGTTTCTGGGACAAACTGTTCTTTATACATGCAATATCAGTCTGTCTGTCCAGGAAGAGGGATCCCTCCTCTGTTGCTCTTACTCAGGTTTCTTCCATTCATTTCCATGTTAAAAGTTTTCCTTTTGGGACTTTTTCCTTATCTGATTCCAGGATCTAAGGGCAGAGGGTGTCGTTGTGGAGCGGTTTGTAAAGCCCACTGAGGCAATGTTTGATATTTTGTGTTAATTTTAGTTGAATTGGTCTTACAGTATTGCAATCTTTGCATTCATGGTGATGTGAAGCACTTTGAATTGCCTCTATGTATGAAAAAAAAACCTAAACTGACTTCTCATTCAACTAATAGAAGCACTTACAGACATTTGATACTGTTCATTTAGTGTTTTTAATATACATCTTTGTCTTTTGGGACAAATCAAACAATGAGCTTTTGGGATTAAACTTTCGAAACAGCACACAAAGTAACTTATATACTGTACCTTCACTGGCCATTTTATTAGGCACGCCTGCATCTAGTGCAATGTAGAACAGCACTGTATTCTGTGTTTAAGGTTATAATTGTATTGTTATTCTCAGTGTTGATGTAAAAGAAGTTATATCTTAGCTTTATTTTATTCATTATTGTTTTGTCAGCTTCCGATGCCAAGGAGCAGCAGTTTTGGATCAGTCAGCTTCAGGCCTGTGCCAGACGTCACTCTGACAGCAGCGCCAAGGTAAATAATAAAAAAAAAACAAAAACATGCACACACAAACACACACATTTCATTTATGTCACAAGTACTTACCATTGTTGAATTACAAAGGTTTAATATAATTTGTTCGTGATAATGTAGTCATGAGCTGCTGCAGCAAATGACCAGCCCAATATCGGGTTGCGTGCTGTGGCCATTAGGGGCCAGGAGAGGCCCCTGCTCCCTGGCAATTGTACAGAATTAGCAGTTTTCTCTCCTTTTCTTATCTAGTAAACTTATACATTTTATAGTAGGAAAAACATGAAGGCCAAAATGCAGATATACACTTGACATACCTGTTGGTATTTAGGGATAAACACTGTAAACTGACTTTTATTATGATGAAACATATTGATACAGACTGTTTTAGCCTTTTCTAATATCTGAACATGGAAGCAGCAGCGTTGAACCAATTCATTAGAGATTTTCCGACTCACCTTCACTTTTTCCCCATGAGCACAAACGAGCTGAGAAAATCAGTCACAGACCTTAATAAATGTCATCCAAATAAATGTCATGCCTCTGCAGACAACATTCGCAGTGAATGTTGTCTGCAGTTCCATGTGCCTCTGACATTCTAACCAAGCACCACACTCGGAAAAGAAACAAGTTAATAAATGAAGCAAGAAATAAATAAAAAGTAAGAAATATGTCTGAAAGAATAATAGAGAAAATGATGCATTAAGAATGTAAAACATATGGCACTGGACATCCAGAGGATCCACAGCCTCTGTGTGCTGCTTCTGTGAGCTTCCATGTCTAATGTGAAACTTCACTTGCTTGTCTGATTTCAGAATATGCTTTGCATTTCCATTGACATGGACAGTAACATCCTTGGTGTCACAGTCTTTGTGGGCTCATTTCTCAAGATTAGTGTGTTGGATATAGTAGAAACTACCTTTATCCATGACTATTTTTATATGACTTTCATGTATTAATGTTATGGCACATGAATTTTGTGCATTTAAAGTGCGTCTCAAGGGATTAGTCAGTGCATGTGTGCTAACTGTATTTCTGTGGGGTGTGTCCCCTTTTGCCTGATCCAGTGGAGAACGAGGCTTGTTATAGAACTCCTCTGGAGCTCCACTGCAGGCTGTGACAGTGTGGAAATCAGCAGCGCGTGAAGGACAGAAATAATCCAGACTTTAATATTTCTTTGGCAAACTTTGTACATGGTGGCTGTACAGGCAGATTTTTTTGCGTTGGTCTTTGGTAAGGCTGTGCATGAACAAGCTGATGTTGCAGAGATGCCTGTAACGTGTTTTGAGTTTTTAACTTCTGAAGATTATTTGGTAAGCTGTGTATACTGAAGCATTGTAGAGTGTAGACTTTGTACTCTGTTATTAATCAAAAATGCTATTTGTCAAACTCACCACACTACAAACCCCATATTTTTAACTTCCTAAACTTCAGACTATACTATCTGCGACTGGCAACACCAGTCAGACAACTCCATACCACTTAACATAATGCCATTCATATGCAACAGGAGGAAACTTTGTACGAATATAAAAACCCATTAACACCCTTTCCCTATGACCACAGGCCAACATAATGGAGCAAGCACAAGTGACCTTAGTCTAAACAAAACATAGATTCATAGATTGCAAGGTCTCTGAGACTAGCATTGGGCAAGATGCCAGGATATGGATTCTGGGTGGCCTTGAGCCTTTGACTATAAACTGTTTATGTCAAACATTTAATTCTACTTGCAAGCACTGCAGGAAAAAAAAGTATATCAGTGAACTGGAAATCAGATTTTCTGCTCTTAAGAAGACAATGGCTTAGTGAACTCACCTCTTACCGCGCCCCAGAAAGATCCTTTACCGAGTACAGAAACCCCAACATGGTGGTGGATGCTATGCCCTTAAATGGTTGACGTGTGTAAATATCCTTCATGGCAACATTGATATAAATTACAGTAGATGTAGTGGATAATTTATGTTTGTGCGATGAACATATTTTCAGAATGTGATTTGATTTTTTTTTTGTTTGTTTATTGTCTGTTTATGTATAAAAATTTATAAATGACCTGTTTATGCCACAAATGCTTTGCAAAGCTTATAAAATGTTGCTGAGGCATTGATTCAACATTGTGGAGATTTTGTTTTACATTTTGTAGTCAACATTTGCAAAAGTCAAGTTGAGGAAAGAAAGACGAGGGAAGTCTTGAATCAAGATGTTTTACAAATGAGCAAGTTACCATGGCAACTACCACCCACAGTTTGACTCGTTCAGTTTTAGACAGGGTGTTATTTATAGCCTCTACGATAAAGTTTTTGCTACCATTCTTACAAGGAAACAAAAAGTATTAAAATCGCAGTTATCTCACAGGAAATCTGAGGGCAGGCTTTCCAGTAAGTGTTTTTTTTCTTTCTTTTTTTTTTTTTTTGCTTGCTTTTAGTTTTATTATAATGTTCAGCTCATAAATATGTAAAACCTATTCATCCAAAATCATTTATTAACTTATAAAAGTATTCAGTTCCTTCCCTCCTGTCTTTCTTAGCAGCATCTGCTTTGTTTCTTCACTAATTCATTCATTTTAATTTAATTAGTCTGTGTGTTTGGTTTCAGGTGAGGAAGCTTAAGGGCTCAGATGAGCACCTGAGCGTGGAGAGAGCAGCAGGAGGGCAGGAGGTGCTGGTGAGTCATAACATGAACAACCGTGCACATCCCCGAGCCTCTCAGTTCACCTGTACTTCTGTTTCATCTTTAAGCAACAGAAATGAAAAGGGAAAACACAAATGTGTGTCCTCTAATGTGGAATTTCTTTCGTGTGGTGTCTTCTCTTCTCTTTCATGTGTCTTTTTTTTAAACTCTTTTTAAACAATCAAATACTACAGGCCTATTATGATGCCTCATTGCTAGCTCGCTTATCCAACATGTAGCTCTTCTCCACTTCAAGCTGCTGCACAGCTGGAGCGAGGGGAAAAGTGCAATTACTCTTATGCTCAGTCGTGATGAGAAAAACATTCAAAGCATGAGACAAAATTGGATAAGCAAGGAAAAGAGGAGGGAGGGGTAGATCTATTTCTCTTTTCCCTCTGTCCTGCGGAGCTGAGCCGCCGTTTTGTTCCTGTTTGGTGATTGTGGGACATTTTCACGGCAGCTGCTGTTATTACTACACCCACTGCTGTGGTCTAATCCTCCCCTGAGCTGTGCTGTCTGGCTCTCAGATCATTATCAGAGCTACTTTGCTGTTGAGGCAGCCTGTGGCAGAAACTTCATCTGATAATGGACTGCTTCTGCAGAAAAGGTGTAATAAGATTTCTTAACAAATACAGGGTAGGAGTTCATGTTGGGGTCTTTGTTTAAAGGTGAATAAACAGGGTTTGCACATTTTATACTGTTGATTCATAATTTGCTCAGGGGGACTTTTATTTTGAAGTTGAGCAAAAATATATATAGGTATTTAGTTTTCTCCTCAGTGTAGATAGTAATGTACTTTACACATGGTTATGCAGTATAATCTCAAATGCTAAAAAAAATTATAGAAAATGTGAGAGAATTATTTTTATGTAATTGTTGCAGAATGTTACAGAGTCTACACAAGCTGTACGAATTGCATTTTTCTGCCAAAAACAATATGAGGTGGTGGTTTAACTGATATGATCACATTCTAATCGCGGTGCCTTCTGCATGTTATTGCTCCTTGCATGAACCATGTGCTTGTCTGTATGCAAATAACATATCCAGATACAGAATGCATTTAACCAGGTGTAAATACTCAAACAGGGTCAGGGCTAATAATTAAATCAAGTTCAATTCACTGTTGAAGGTTGCAGGGATGCTGAAGCCAATCACAGCTGTCATTCAGTGAGAGACAGGGAACACCCTGGACAGGTGCTGACATATAGAGCATAGTGTTGGGCATCTCTGGTGTGAGGCCGATGCGTTTTGTGTATCGGTACACTGTCAGCGATTCGGTACATTAAAAATACATGTGCAGGAACTTCCTATGTGACACAAGAAGAACCTCCAAAGAAAGGCACCCAGCCGACTAGGTCCTTCTTGAGGTGACAGTGCTAGCCACTACACCACCGTGCCGCCCTAATTGTTTACTACATTAGTAAAGAAATTAACTACAGTATGAAAAAACTATGTGGTGCTAACTCACCTGAGCAGCAGAATGAAATTTCTGCTTTTATTGTTTTGAACAATAAAAATAAATTCACAAAGAGGTCTGCATTGATTTGCAGCAGCTCTACCAATGCACTTTTGTGTATTGATATGAATCGGTTAATCTTCTCATCTGATCAAATAGAGTTAACCTAACTGTATGTCTTTGGTCTGTGGGGGGAAGCCGGAGTATCTGGAGAAAACCCAAGCAGACACGTGGAGAACATACTAACTCCACGCAGAAAGGTGCTCGGCCAGCTGGTGGACTCAAACCCAGATCCTTCCAGCTTTGAGGTGACAGCACTAACCATTATACCACTGTGCTGCACACTCTCAGATTTCAACCCAGAACAAAGTGGATCCAGCTGTGTTACATTAGGATTTCCTCCTTCCTCCTTGCTTCCTCATGTGTTTTCTTTACATCTCTCCTTCCATTTCTTGGTTTGTTGGTTTGTGCTCTTCTTGTGTCCAGCTCTCACAGGTGTGTCAGAGTGTAAGCTGGGGTTTCATCATCAGGCACTGAGCACAGCTGTATGTTATCAAGCTGATTAAAAGCTTGATAATTAGGAAAGTCCCTAATATTCTTGCTGTTTTGTTGTGAAGCTGACACTACAGTGTCCAGTATGTGTATGCTGCACAGCCTCTGCTTACTGTTGTGCTGGCTTTCCTGTTTTGCTACAGTAGGAATATCTTTTAAATAAGGTTGAAAAACACAATTCAGCTCAAAATAATTACATTTGCACTGACTTGAGGAGTATATTAGTATACAGTAAGTCCTCAATTCTAGTTTCAGTTAATAGTTTCATACAAAGTATGTCTGTGTGTTGGCCTAGAACAAGCATTTTAAAGTAGCTGGATGTGTGTAATTAGTTTTATCCCCTGTGGTGTAGAAATTGACCAGTCAGCAGCCGACCATTGTACCTTCTAGCCACACTGCCTCCCACAAGTCAAGTGACTGTGCCTGTGAAGTTGTTTAGGGATTAGACTGTCAGGGACTGTACAGATAATATCTCTTTTGTGATATTAAAATACTAATATTCAAAATGGCCACCTCAAAATTAACAGCTGAACTGAAATGTTACAACAGTTACTTGTGAAATTTCATATTTGTCAGCACTTCTGTTGTTTTGGCTGTGCACTATTTGCCAGAATTGAGTCAGCTCTAATCAGCAGACTTCAACCTCAGTCTCACATCCAGGTTGTTTGTTACTTCATGCAGCCTCCAGTCCTTTATGTAGTATACCTGCCTTTTAAACTTGTCTATGTGTCTGTTACTGGTCACCTGCCTGTTGCCTGATATCCTGAAAACTGTTTATCTGCTTGTCTCACCTGGAAACCTGCCTTTTCTGCCTGATCCCTCTTCAAACCTGTAGGTTGGCTCTCTGTTCTTAGCACTTTGGATCTGGATCTGTTTAAGATGATTGGCTTGTAGATTTGATGCTGTGAATCGGATTTCTGCAATTGTGGACAGCGGTGTCCCGGCACCAGAGACCAGCCTCGGGTTATTAAGAATAGGACGTTGGTGCCCCGCTTCATGCGTCCCCTCCCCACTGCCAACTGAAGCAGACAGACTGAAACCGCCCTTTCACATCTCTAAAGTCAAACAGTATCTGAGAGCAGCCTCATCTGCTCAAGACTTTCTCAACACTCTTAACTTCAGTAAAACTTCTGCAAAATAACTGAAACAATATGTGAGACAGCTTTTATTAAACAAAATTACCCGTATCCCATTAAGGTGTTAATAACTCAAAAAGAGTAGGAAACACTGTTCAGCATCATGTGTACTGGCCCCATTTCTGATAGATCACAACATCCTGTATGTTGTGCACATTCATGGTGAGACACCTTCTTTCTGATCCAGTTTTTTGAACACTGCAGGCTCTGTGCCAAATATGCAGGATAAAAACATCAGCATATTTATCTCTTTGCACTTTTCTGCTTACTCACAGCCTGTGGATTCACTTTGCACTGCACAACAGTGTTCTCTCCTGTAAGCTGATTATTTTTTGTGGTACAATTATTGAGGCCCTACCTGCTGTAGCTCGCTTTGTTCTCTCTTCATATATCAACATGATTTCTTGTCTGTCCGTCCATGGAGTGTATCATCAAAAAGCTAGCCTGAGCTGCAGAATAACAAGCAATTATCTCCCAATCATGCATTTTATGTTGCAGCCAGGTTAATCATATGTTTGATTTCCTTAGTTACCACAGAGTAAGCAACATCAGTGAACCAAACAAACTCTGGTTGTTTCTCTCTCAGTGAACAGTGCACTGGGGCAGAAGTTGTTTATCTGATCTGTTTTATCCTCACCACTAAAGTGACCAGACCTGTGTGCTGTTCTGAGAGATAAATCTCTGGTGCCTGGCCTCTCTGTGCACTGGTGTAAATTAATGGAGAGAAACGACAGAAGAGAGAGATACTGGCTTGACATTGTTGGCTGTGTGAGCAAAGAGGTCAGTGAACTGAAGAGACAAGAGTCGCAGAGGGGAAGAGGAGGGAGTTTCGAAATAAAGGATGTAATTTGACAGAGGCAACAAAACAACAAAAAGGATGTAGGTAGGTGTCACTTTTAAAATGCAGTGACACCTATTGTATGGACCTAGTATTTTAGCATTAGGTGCTCATAATTTAGTTTTTTAGGCTAAATGTCTACAGGAAGTGTGAATATGATGCAGTGTGCAGGTTGACATCTCCTGCTTGTGATACCTTGTAGATACATATGAGCAAATATCTGCTCAGTTTTATAGTTTACAATGCTGAGGAAGAGGAAGAGGAAAATAAGGAACTTTCATTTACACTAATCTGATAAACACTGATATTTACACAGAGGCACTAGATTACCTGGCTGTTGTGCAGTTGTAACTGTCATAGTTACTGGTCAGAACATGCTGCAGTTTATATTTATAAAATATAACAGATATTTTTTTCCAAATGTGTGTAAATACAATATTAATATTTCCAAACTAAGAGTCCACAGTTATTTGGTATGTTACACTATTGTACGTGGGTTTGAGTGGCAGCAGCACAGATGGTAGAGCAGTCGCATGTGAATCCTAACACGCATGTGAGTCACTAACACTAGTATAGGGGATAAATGGAATCTCAAACAATGGGTTGACAATAATCTGCATCACTATGCTGACAAGCTGAGCATCAGTTCTCATATACAGTTTATCTGGAAAGTATTCACAGTGCTCCACTTTTCCACATATTGTTATGTTACAGCCTTTTTCCAAGATGAATTAAATTCATTACCGCATAATGACAACGTGAAATAAGTTTGTTTGAAATCTTTGCAAATTTATTAAAGCTGAAAAAATGAAAAAATCACATGTAACTAAGTATTCACAGACTTTGCTCAATACTTTGTTGAAGCACCTTTGGCACCAATTACAGCCTCAAGTCGTTTTGAGTATGATGCTACACACTCATTTTTGGGCAGTTTCTCCCATTTCTTCTTTGGCAGGACCTCTCGACCTCCATCAGGTTGGATAGGGAACGTCACTCAAGGACATTCACAGAGTTGTCCCGTATCCACTCCTTTGTTATCTTGGCTGTGTGCTTAGGGTCGTTGTCCTGTTGGAAGATGAACCTTTGCCCCAGTCTGAGGACCAGAGCACTCCGGAGCAGGTTTTCATCAAGGATGCATCTGTACCTTGCTGCATTCCTCTCTCCCTTGATCCTGACTAGTCTCCCAGTTCCTGCTGCTGAAAACAATCCCCACAGCTTGATACTGCCACCACCATGCTTCACTGTAGGGATGTGGGTGTTGGCCAGGTGATGAGCGGTGCAGACATGACCCTTGCTGTTCAGACCAAAGAGTTCAATCTTAGTTTCATCAGACCAAAGAATTTTGTTTTTTCGTCGCCTGAAAGTACTTCAAGTCTCCAGACAGCTGTCATGTACCTTTTACTGAGGAGTGGCTTCTGTCTGGCCACTCTGCCATACAGGCCTGATTAGTGCAGTGCTGCAGAGACGGTTCCTTTTTCTGGAAGGTTCTCCTCCCTCCACAGAGAAATGCTGGAGCTCTGTTGAAGTGACCATTAGGTTTCGTCCCCTCCCTGACTACGGCCCTACTCAGTTTGGCCGGGTGGCCCGCTGTAGGAGGAGTCCTGGTAGTTCCAAACTGCTTCCATTTGTGGGTGATGGAGGCCACAGTGCTCATAGGCATCTTTGATGCTGCAGAAATGTTTTTTTTTTTTGTACCCTTTCCCAGATCTGTGCCTCGATACAATTGTGCAATTCCTTGGACTTCATGATTCATGATTCAAAATTCTTCAAGATTTCAAACAAACATCTTTCACGTTGTCTTGATGGGGTAAATAATTAATTTAGGAATAAGGCTCATAGGTAAAAGGCCCCCACCACACATAAATACGACCTAAAGACTGAAAGAAAATCCCACTGATTATAAACGCAGCTGTCTGTGTTTTTGTGTTTATTGTTGTCATGCATCTCTTTTAGTCTTTCAGCTGTCTGTCATCACTTTGTCTCTTTGTGGTCATCTTCTGTTTTTTTGAGATTATTTCTATGTTGTTGTGTAAACCATGTAGTTTAAATAACTTTAATGTTAAGGTGAGTTTGATGGTTAACAGTAGTTACAGTTAAACAGTTTTATTTGAGCAACAGGCACAGTATAGTATTATTTTATTAATATGTGTCTTATTTTGCTCATACTAATAAATAAAGATGGTCAAAGTTAAAGAGATGTACAATAAATAAAAAATCATATTAAAAAGCTGTCATTTTAAATACTTTTTTTTCAGTCCCTTTGTATATCATGCTTCTGTCATGTTTAAACTCACTCTGTCTCCTTTTGTGTGACCCCTTCCACCTTCCTCTCCCAGGTCTCATCAACATCTGGTCGGACCCGTAGCTTCTCTCTCCTCCCCCACTTAACGCCATCTTCATCCCCTGCTTCTCAGAGGCACCTGGCTCACGCGGCCTCACCCAGCAACATCGTCACCATCACCCACCACAAATCTCCAGCGGCAGCTCGGCGGGCCAAGAATCAGTACCCAGGACGGCTGCTGGAGGTTAAAGAGGTGGGTGTTGAAGCAATAGCAATATTTATAAAACTCATCTCTAGACTTGTAATTCAAAGAAAACTCAATTGTGCATTTTATGTTGTCCTTTTGCATTTAAAGAGTTCACACTGAATTTAAGGCATAAAAGATAATATAGAGGACCCATCACCCCTCTTTGTGCGCAGGCTTTATGTGAAGAAAATAACACTGTTTAGGTGGAAGGAGTAACGTGAGCTTTCGACAGCAACTCTAGTGTGCTGTGTGCGAGGCGTTCAGGGACAGGACAGAGTGTAGGTCATCTGTATTACAGAGGTGCTTAGAGGCAAATAGCATACAACATGTCATTGATTACTATTATTCTACAGATAACAGTGAGTGAATGAAGTGTGAGTATGTTTCTTTTTTGCAGCTTTAATAATTCTATTTGTATTAACCTCTTACTGTACCTTACACGCAGACAAACAAAACCTTCTTTTATTTACATCAGGTACCTTCAGGAGCTCAATGTGTTCCCAAACTAGCTTAATGTATGAGGGGCAAAAATATATAGCTGGTAATAGGACTTTTATCCAAATTTTACACCAGAATATGCTTAACACTTCCTGACCTTTTGAATCAAACTTCAACAACATCAGCCACAAAGCTGCACTACTTTGCTTGACCTTCGGGTGCAGAGCCTTTGCACTGGTATACTGGTGCAGTGAGTTCAGCAGATATGTCTGGATTCCTGGCAAGCTTGACACTGACTGCAGTGTTCCAGTATTTCCTGTAAGCTCAGCTTTGTTGGCATTTTTAGGTGCAAATCAGTAATGAATAACGTGGCCTGTGACGGAGGGAAGAGCTGCTGGAATCTCTGCCGTTGAATCAGGGTCACTGTGTTGGATGTATGAAATGTAAAAATGAGTCAGTGAAAGTCAGTGTCAAGAACAGACTGATGAACAGGGAAAAGTGACAACTCTTCCTTATAGAACATGTAATATACCTGCGTTGTCCTGCTAATCTCTGAACGTATGGAGTAAAGCTTGTACACTTTAATAGTTTTTCCTACTATTTCCATAACAATTTAAATATAGAGACCTGCAAGCGCATCCTTGGTTAATTAAAAATCCTTCTACTTGAAAGTTCCCATCAGTTTTTGACTTCTTGAGTTCAAATCCTCATTAATTCTCTCAGCCTCAGTCTCCAGACTTGTCAGCTCTGGTTACCACTTTGTTATCTTCTGCTACATCTCCATACTCTCAGCACAGTCATTCACAATTGTCAGCTTATCTCCTGAGAAGATTGTTTTTTTTTTCCTGTCTCTTCTTAATAGCCTGCCTTCAGCTAGTTTATAATGATTAATTGTGAGAGATTAGGCTTGAAGTTGGGTTTGCGAAGTGAAAATGATAAAGACATGATTGTATGCCTGGCTGGAAAACTATAGAGCCATTAGCTGCAGCATTTTTTGCTTTCACTCTGTTGTTTAGAGATGAAAAGTGCTTTTCGGATCGTTGCCAGGCAGCTGTGCATCTGGCTGTTGAATTATGGAGATAAGATGACTTAGCAGTTAGGGAGGCGGAAGAAATGTGGACAAGGAGAGACAAGAGCCTTTCTAAATGTAAAACACTTCTGCCCATATAAACTGTTGGTACAGAGCTGAACAATAGAAGTTGACAGACAAGAGGTCCATGTTTGCTTACCTGCTTACTCGCATTAGTCCTTGAGCTTTTTAGGTGTACGTTTATAATATTTTCCCTTTAATAGGCACAGCATCTGTCCCTTTAATGACTCATTCAATCTAAAACGAATCAAGTTGGAACAGGAAATGTGCTTCCACATGTAAAACAATATGACACAGTTTAAAAAACAATTAAGTTACTGCGGTAACCACTGGCTCAGTGGGTCAAATAACAGTTTTCTTTCTTTTTTTTTTGACTCTGTATGTCCTTTCAGTGTTTTTGTTTTACAGAAAGTGCTTTGGTTCACTCTTGCCTATTTTGTAGGCAAGAAATTATAAGAAGTTTTGTACAACTGTTCAACAGACACATTTAGCAAATACCTGTTGAACACAGTGGAGCACTGAACTACTAAAGAGTCAGATATTTACCTCTGGAGGTAGTGGAGAGTAAAAACAGAGTTAAAATAAGTGTTGGACTGATATTTATAAGGTGACTACTTCTTATGAATACTGATGTTTCTCTGCGTGTGCTGGATTTGAACATGGGGGACTTGTTTGCTAACAACCCAAAAGCTATTTTAGATTTTTATTTACAGCTTGTTTGTGTGAACATTATTTAATGCAAGTTTAAAAAGTCATTTCCGTTCAACTACTACTAAAATACAACCAAAACCAACTGAATGAAGCCATGTCTCTTACAGAAATAGATTTTTATGGCTGCAATAACGGATTACTTTCATTGTTGTTTGTTTTATGTATTAGTCACGGTTGATGCTGTAAATTATGGGAAAAAAAAACAAAAATGCGGATGAAATTTTGCAGAACCCAGATTTGTGTGATGAAAAGGAGTTTTCTCGAAAACAAGCGAAAGTCATTGATATTACAAATGACAAATGTCCTTTATCATATATTACTTGCAAAGCTGTTTCTTATAATCTTGTATGCATCTGTGTTTCCTTTCTTTTCTTTACTCTGCCTTTGTTGGCTTTGGTATATTTCTTGTGCATTACTGTGTAGATCAGGGGACCTGCTATAGGTAAAAAATGAACTTAACAGGTCTCCGTTAATCTGCTTTCTTTCTGTGATAAATTGTCCAAAACTGTCCAAATATCAATGTTTTTTTTTATCAAGAAAAAAGAGCAAATCCTCTCATTTACAAGGCTGGAACCAGTAAATGTTTGTCATCTTCACCTGTCTGTTTTTACACATTATTTATATGCATTTCCATTATGTTTAGTGTCGGACAGGTTTGACTTTGCTTCTCCACTGAAGGTTGCAGGAATAAAAAGACAGTATTTCACCTGTAGCTATCTGATCCTCACTCCAGAATAACGAAGACCGCTCTCATTCAGTGCTTGCCTTAAATTGGGACAAAGCAGCTTTGTATGGTGTTAAATGCCCCACAGGAAAAATAAAACGCTGCCTGAAAACCTATTGTGTAGTGAAAATCTCACAGTAGCAGCACCTTGTAGTGCGGTGGTCTTTTTTCCCGAAACAGTGGGGAGTACACTGCCAAACCATTAGCTAAACAGTGTAATAAAAACATGACATTTGCTTCAGTGGCTCATCTGTTTCATCTCCTTGTCTTTCTGGTGACACTTGGAGGAGCATAAATATTTCATGCATTTCTTTGCTCCTTGAAGACCTGTCTGGCTTTAAGTTGTTAAGTTCCCCCACTCCGATGCGGCGCGCTGCGTGTCTACCTCATCTTACTAAGAATATCTTGTCTAAATGATTCACTTGGTGACAGAAAGAGATGAACTAGCGATCCGTGTGAGTGGAGAATAATTTTTCACTTCCCAGTCTGTCTTCCTCAAATGAACTCTTGAGTAAATACCGAGCAGATGCTGTGATCATTAAGCAAAACAAGCACACTTGTGGCGTTTTCCACAGATCGAGAAAACAAGGCCTCTCTATGATGTGTGAATCATTTGCTGTTTGGCTTCGCATCCTTTGATCCTGAAGAATGGGTTGCTGTTTCCTGTGACCTGATTCATACCTGTGAGCACATAGCTCATCTCCTTATCTTTTTTCATCCCCAAACTGCCTCCTCTACCTCTTTGTGTCATTTGTTGTTCTGCTTTCTTTATTCGTAACAGGACCATAAACTTTTCTGACAGGTTTGGCACAGAGCCGGAGGATGCAGGAATCAACAATAAAGGAGTCTGCTTGCTCTGTGATTTATGCCCCACTGTAGACACTAGAGACCAGAAAGCTGATGCATCCTGATTATCAGTGGATTTATGGAGTATCGGCAACATCCAGGATGTGGTGTTGTACATGCCATTTATTTTCTGGTCACAGTTGCTGATAATATTCATACATGCTGCTCTGTTACTTCCTGTAAGACTCACCCCCACTTTTCCTGAAACTGATGCACACAACTTGCACAACAGCTTTTTTTCAGTCATGGAGGTAAAGTGGTTGTTGGACCTCATTGAATTTTCCTTTGATGTGCCTGCTCAGCCCCCACCAGCACTC
The DNA here is from genome assembly GCA_900302695.1 of Helostoma temminkii. Taxonomy (NCBI): domain Eukaryota; kingdom Metazoa; phylum Chordata; class Actinopteri; order Anabantiformes; family Helostomatidae; genus Helostoma; species Helostoma temminkii. The sequence goes on along the minus strand of OMLM01002971.1, from coordinate 58,896 downwards.
ACTGAACCCTCCTCACAACAGGCAGCAGGCGGGAAGGATACAGTGTGAGTCCAGCAGCAGCAGGACAGAGTTGGGAATCTTCAATAAATAATGTTGTTTTGTAATAGGATTTAAGCATCTACCAGTCATCTTTTTTAAAAGCAGTTCACAGACCCTGTTTATCTGATAGTCTGATAGACTTAAATCTAATATTATTATTATTTTTTTTTTCTGTTTTGTCTCGACATTCTGGATCTGTTCTTGCTTTGGCATTTTCTTCAAGAGAAAAAGTAAAAAATAGAATCACATCTTTTTTAAAATGATTCACTTTGACTTCTGATGAGACACCTGATGAGACCTGTCTGCAGCCCAGGTGTCCAGACGATGCTTTGCATTAATGGAACACACGTTGACATGTAAACTTATCAGTCTTTCATAAAACTCTCTGCCTTTAAATGTCCATGTCTTTCAGACTCCGTGACACATTTCTGCACAAACACGTCAGTATGCAGCATCTTCCTTTGACACTCGTGAAATATATTCAGGGATTTGAGAATTTTAAGCTCAGTTATTTCAGTTCGCTCTAAGACAGCAGTGACTTACTAATGTATGTGGTGAACGTCCAGGCCATTCTCATGTCACGTTCTATCCATCTGTTTATCCATGCATGTGCTGAATGGGTGATGGTAGGAGTCAGGCACCGTAACCATCTCTCTTCAGCCTGCTTGTCAGAGTCGGCTGATGTGAACTTATCAAACGCCTTGAGTCTCAGTGTAGCAGCACCACTGGGTACTTATGCTGCCACAGCAAAGCTGGATCACTTGGGTTAGGCTATTTCTGGAAGCAGCACTGGTCCTGTAGGCTCCTGAGAGCTCTGTGTGAGTGACTTGAAACTGTATAATATATATATACAAAATAATTTCTGTTGGAATAAAAAGATGAGATGTTCTATATGAAACATTCATATTTAATATGCTCTGGATGTCTGAGGTGGCTCATCTTGACCACATGAGGGCACATTTTTTGGTAAGCTTAAGGCTCATTAATAAGAGTGTGTATGTGCATATTCCTGACTTCACATTCTTGGTTTTCTCGTTTTCTATTTATTATTTCAATTAGCCCTGTATCGCGTTTCATCTATACCAACTGTCAAAAGTTTGGACACATCTTTACCTTCAGTGTTTGTTTTTTTTTTATTTTTAACATTGTACTGAAGACATCCAAACTATGAAAGAACACTTACAGAAGTATGTAGTAAACAAAAAAAGTGTTAAATAACCTGGAATATAAATATTTGTATTTATATTGTCCAAAGTAGCTACATTTAGCTTTAGCACACTCATTCTCTCATCAGATTTACAGCAAAGTCACCTAGAGTGGTTTTCAACTCACAAACCGCCTTGTTAAGAAACACATCATAGTGTCTGTGAGGATTCTTAGTCATCCAGGTCATGGTTATGCCAAAGGTTCTGTTCAGTGGCAACTGGATGGAAGGTGAATCTTCAAGAAAATACAGCAAGTCCAGTTGCTGCTGAACAGAACCTTTGGGACTATTAGTGCTTACTGCTCATACTATACATATCCATATTATGGAACACAAGAAACACTGTTAAGTAAACAGAAAAGTCAGTCCATTATTACCTTGAGTATTAAAGGTCAGTCCACCTAAAAAATCTCAAGAACCTCGAATGTATCCACAGTCAAAGCATCAAACTCGCTTGAAACTGGCTCTCATGAGGACGGTCCCAGGAAAGGACGACCATAAGCTACATCAGCATGTCTATCACAGCGACATGCCATCACATCTGATTTCCACATACTGGGACCATAACTTGTATTCCAACAGGACAATGGCCCAAATATACCTCTAGGTTATTTAAGATTTATTTGAGCAGGAAGGAGAGCGTTGAAGTGCTGCATCAGATGACCTGTCCATTAAGATGTTTTCAGATCTCGAGTTGGACTGGTGAATGAAGGAAAAGTAGTCATCAACATCTCTGGAAACTCCTTCAGGATGGTGGAAAATTATCCTAGGTGGCTACCTCCAGGGTTATTTTACATGCTTTTGTTGACTACATAATTCCACATATGTCTTAATTATAAAATAATACAATTCTGTTAATGACTTTATGTTAAAAAAGAACACTGAAGGAGAAGGTGTGTTCAAACCTTTGCCTTGTAGTGTAATCACTACATCGTATATCCTCCTCTCTATCGGCACAGTAGGAATATTCCTCTCACTAAAGGCATGTTTCCATTTCTGTGTAGAAATGTCATGTTTTGCTTACATCAAAAAAGTGGGTGCGTTTTATGACTCTTCATAAGCCACCACACTAAAACCAAGTTTAGGGCTGCATATGACATTAACGTGCACTGCACATAAAAGTATTTGATACTGAGAGTTTTGCAGGTAACTTTAAATATGTAAAGGCTCATACTGCAACAGGCATGAGAATTGTTAGCTATGATTTGTTGGTATAATGAAGAATTTAGTCCCAGTGGAAAATTAGAAAGGCAGTAAACTATTATATCAAGTGCTTTATGAATAATTTGAAGTGCGGTGAAATAATGTCCCTAATGAATAGGACACAGAAACACAAGTCATTTAGCCATAATAGAAGAAAAGCCTTGTGCAAGTGCTCATTATTTGAAGAATACTGTGGAAAAAATAAGTTATCAGAGGTGCTGAACCTCAAGAATTTATAATAAGCATGTGAGCTCCATCTGCCTCCATCTCCATCTGAGGTTTAGCATCCATCTTGTGTCAATAGCTGAATAACTGGAAAAGCAATGTGCCCTTTTTTTTTAACAGAAATTCCTTTACATGAATGTGTGTGACACATATAAGCCCACAGCAGTAGCTTCCAGTGACTCCAAAATAGCTCTATGTACAGATGCAGGGAGACAGATGTGCTGTTGAAGTGTGTGTGGAGGATGAGTGTTTGTGAAGCCATACAATATTAATGAATACAACATTTCCAGGCTCATAAGCAACCCAGATTCATTAGCCCAGAGAGAAGTTTTACCCACCAATGAGAAGAAACTTTGTCTCCTTGCTTTTGTGATACATTTAGACTGTGATAGGTGAGTCATACAGGAATCATTTTCAGAGTAAGAAATGTGGGAACATGGGGGAGAACTTTTCTTTTTTGAAGAGTTTTAGCAGTTTTGTTTTTGGCACTGTCAATTTCTGGATTAGTTGTCGCCTGTAGTCAAGACTGAGGTGACGCCAGTAGACGTAATACTTGCTTCTTTCACTTTCTACACAAGTACGACTGTATAATTGGATGAGGCTGTGTCAGATTACTGGTTGTGTCCAACATCCACTTATACAATACAATCTATATACAGAACAACTTTGAGGTTCATTGTGAGGAATGTGTCTTTGAGTCACGACCTTTAGGACAAAACAAAAGTTTCTTTTTGATGAATTTCTGCCAATATACTGTGGGAGATAAGAAGACTGTTTAATTTGATTGTATTCTGTAAGTTATGCCCCAGAGTTGATGTTTATTTCCCAGCTGTTTCATGACCATAATTGTTGTTAATGATGCACAGTGAAATACTGTCTAGTAGGGGATGGCTGAGAAATGCAGTACAGAACCCTGAGCCTCAGTGAATATACTGTACATGCATATCTAAGCTGCAGCCTGTGAGTAGCTACTACAATGTTGTCTGATCAGTTTCTAACATTAGTGTCTAACAGCTAATTTCAGATACGTAGCTGTTGACTTCATATTTTAATGCATCGCTTTTGCCCCCCAGGTGATGTCTCAAGCAGAGGGCCAGCAGAAGAACCTGGTCCAGTCCATTGACTCGTTACCCACGAGAGGCCCTCTCTCCTGTCTGGACCAGGACCTGCTGCTGCTCAAGGCTACATCAGCTGCTACCCTCAGCTGCCTGGGAGAGTGCTTGAACATCCTCCAACAGACCCAGAGCCATGGCCAGGCGCCGCCTCAGTCCCAAGCCTCCCAGAAATACCACGCAGCTCCCTCTGGTGAGTTGGCCCCAGGTCTCGTTCCAGTGCTGCTACTGGAGCCCCCAACCCCTCAGTCTCCTCCATCCCCGTTGTATTTCCAGTCTCTTCCTCCAGTGCCCAGCACCAGTGGCAAGAGCCAACTGGGGCAGCTGGACTGTGGTTCTTGTCCATGCCTGATGGACACTGTGAATTTCAGTGTTTGTAGTAAATGTTGCTGAATGTTTCATTTGTGTCTTAAATTGTTTTATGTTGTGCCATTTATGTTTTTGTCAAATTCTGTGGTTAATAGAGTTCTGTGTTTTCTTCCCATTCGTTATAACATTTCAGTGCTGTCAACTGCATCAAAATGCCAAGAGTTCCTCATAATCACAGTGCCAAGTACAAGCATGAATATGAAGTGTGTCGAGTTTAATTTCAGTATTGTTTACATAATGCTCGAAAGCATTAGAGACTGTCTTCCTAAATGCATGTCAGTGAAAATCAGGGTCTTGTGTGAATGAGTAAACCTAAATAAGTAATACAATGCACTTTTAAACCTCCTCAAAGTCTTTGCCAAAGGAATCCACGCTGGTGCCTAAAATGTCAGACGTCTGCCATGCCTCTCTGTGCCAGAACACTATGGATCCAATAAAGTTGTTCTGATTTAAACCATTTGAAGCCTGAGGGTCGTTATATTGGGGTATAAGGAATAGGCTTAGTGAACAGTTGCTTAAGTGAAAGTTAGACCTAACACACAGGTTAGAGTTAAGATTTAACAAAGTTCAAATAAATATTTAAAATAAAACATTTAGTGTCTCCAGGATGCTATAAAACAACTGAAGTGCTGAATTAAAGGAAATGTTCGCTGAAAATCAATCTCACTGCCAATAGGCTTGAAAGGTGGCTCTGAAAATGTGTAGCGTTGTGAGAAAAGACAGCTGTCAGTTTGGATTTAAAGCAGTTACAATGGATCCCAGAGTTAAGACAAAAATGAGTGCTGTAGGAGCTGTTCGGGAGGTTTGTGCGGATGTTTTGATGTCGCTTCGATATGTTAAAAAGATAAACAGGAGAGTTATGGATAGAAACTTCCAAAATGGCGGTTCCTTTGTAAGATGTCTGGGCTCAAGGGCTGAGCCCTAAAGGTGTGTTCAGACAGAAAGTAAGGTAATTTGACTTTAAGACTTTTTGTGCAGTGTGTTTCTCCGAACTGTCAGTGTACCAAGTATACAGATGTTAGCTGGTACAAACACACCCGCTGTGTGTGCGGGTGCTTGTGTGGCACTTGAGCACCTGACTGATCTCCACACTCAAGTAATGTTTCCTCAGTTAATGTTGCCCATTGCTAATTGCATCTGTTCTTGCTCACTGCACTTGTTGTCTTTGTAAGCTTTTGTGCTGTCTCTAAAATCCACCTCCTTTCTATCTGAACACACGTTGGGGCCAGAAGTTCAAACATCTGCAGGGAATTCAGTAGAACTGGTGCGCTCCTTGTTGAAAGTTCCTCTCAGGCATCTCTCTTTGGAGATATCCAGGCCTGTCCAACTGGCAGGAGAATTGGGACAGACGATGGACATGCCGAAGGGATCTACTCTGGAAGCACCATAGGATCCCTGAGAAGAGCTGGATGATGTGGATATGAAGAAGAACTGTGGAGTCTTGTTTAACCTGCTGCTACTATGTGACCCGAAGTCGAATAAGCAGTGAAAAAAGGTCAAATAGCTTTGACATTTTACGTTATTCATGGTAACTTCTATGAATTGAAACTGAAGATTGTCCTAGTTTCAGAGCTACATTTTCAGAGCTATCTTTTAAATCCTACAGGCGCATCTTTTTGATGGTATATTTTAGCCAAGAACTTGTCTATGTCCATCTGCGAATTTGGGAAAGTCTTTTGGTTTAGGTGGGTGCTGGATTATAGATCCCAAATCTACCAGTCCTTATAGTTTGTTGGTCTTCTTTTTGCACCAGCAGTCACCCTGCCCTGTACCTGCACTTCAGACAGGGGGTGGTGTGGAGTGGGACCACCGGGCCGCAAGTACAAACCTCTTTCCTTCCGCTGCCTGGCTGATAAGCCTTGTGGGGGTCCAGCTGCTCCCCGCTTCCGGCATGTACCCCCCACACCTCAATGAGGAGTTTTTTCTTAGGCACCACAGTTTTTCCCAGTGATGGGTTGTAGCTCACTGGCATGGACACCAACCAGATTTAATGCAGCTGATAAAGTTAGGTGCTGGCTGGTTGGTCGGTTGAATGGTTTTGTTACACTCACAAGGAAGCTTTACCACTGCATGGGCAAGACAACTATTTAATAGAGAGCCGAGCATGAGGTTGGACTGAGTTTGGCCGGCACGTTGGTCCTTCCAGGCTCCTCTTACCACAAAACCAGAGCAGCTTATTTGAGTCAGCTCTAGTAAATGCTAAGAGAGTGAAGGAACTCACACTGAAAACCTGCTAGACAGCATAGTATCAGCTGATGTCAAAGTGGATCACTTTGTGAATCCCCCTTTCATTCCAGTCATAAACAGCTTGAAGCCCAACCCTCTTTCATCCACATGTGCGTAACTTTTTCCTTTAAGGAAATGAAAATCCATAAAGGAAATTTACTTTGTAAATTGAAGTGGTAACCTCACAGCTTAGCATAATGAATTAAAGAAAAAGCACATGGAATCACAAAAAGGAGTTGAGATATAAATCACACGTCTCATATTGAAAATGGAACAAGAGGATATAAAAGCATTGTGAAATCTGTTTCAGTGTCACAGCCCAGAAATGGAAGGTAAAGCCATTGGAAACGTCTACTGCATGTTTGTCTCTCCACTGTTTGATGTGCAACAGGCTTTTAATTCACATGCATGCCTCTGTCCAATGGCCCAGACACCCTTTCCTCTGCACATTGAGCGTTTCTGCTTCTGGTGCTTCATTGTGACATCTGAGAGAAATTATTAAGGCAGAATACATTGTGGGAAAAACATTACCAGCATATACACATTAGCAATGGTAATTTCCTCTATACTGTAACTCAAGCTTTGTTTGCGTTTGCTTACAAATGACTTATATAACCTTTAAAAAACACATCAGATGCTGCATTTACAGCTGTTTTGGCCAACGAGCCACGTTCATGTCTCCACAGTCAGGAGTCCTGTATTGTTGGAGGGGGGTCACACTGTTCAGATTCCCGTCAGTCAAACTGTCAGTTCACCAGAGCAGAGGCTTGGCCCGAGGGCAATTTCAGCACATTTTATTGAGACAGATTCGCCTCAGGCTCACCAGCCTGCTGACTGGTGTCAGAAGAGTTTGCTTCTCATTAGTGGGTATCAAAGAACAGCCACTTGATGCTTTAGACCTTTAACACAATTTAAGTGTTGGCACTGGAGGTGAGAGGGCCTCTGTTACTCCACCATTAACAGTACTTTGAAAGGGTGTCTAGTACTCTGATGTAAAGCATATGAGAAGCTTTAAGTTTAGGAAATTATTAGGTTGATTTGTATTTATTTGTAGTGACTGCGCATTTATTTCAGACTATTTGTAAGTTCTGTTGACACAGAAAAACCAAATACCCAGTCGCTTGGCAGCGCAGCATTAAATACAGATTTGGTGTAGTAGAAGGATGTCGTACTATATGTAGTGACTGAGTTTGATGTCTGTTTCTGGGGCTGCAGGTTGTAATGCTGTTTAACAAATATCCTATGAAAGACGTTGTCCTCTGAGGTGTTGGAGTTTTTCTGTGTCACTCTACAATGTTACATTATTTTGCAGCTTATGTGCTTGCAGTGCACAACTGGTAATGGTGGAGTAGATTTAAACTACTTTATATACTGAGGTGGTTAATCCTAATCCTAGTTCATTGACACAGTGGAGTAAAAGCAATAAAATGGCTATCAATTCAATTAATTTTCATTTATATAGCCCAACGACTGCAAGTCAAATTTACAACATATACATCCTTAAACTCTCCATAAAAAGAAGAAGAACAAAAAGGGGAACAAATACTGAAGCAAAATAGAAGCAAATTTGCAAAACTGTTCTTTTTTGCAACAGGCCGAGATATAACAATGAACATATATTAAATTCAAACAGAAAAACAAGCACAAAAACAATTTCCTGGTGTCTAGCCTCTGTCAATCACAAAACCTGATTTTAATATAATTTATGACAAACTTAATATTGAATCACACAGACAAATAAGGTGTAGTGTGATATGTTTTTTTCCAGTCAGTCTTTGGTTCCTCTTCTTAGTTTGAATTTAAACATTAATACACACAGTTCAACAGTGCAGTACCTCCTCTGACGCTGCCTTGTCATTATGCAGATGGTGCTCCTGTGTGGACTGTACCAAAGTCACCCTCAGGGGAGCAGTTGAAGAACGGAGGTCTGACTCCTCTACGATCAACCGAGCCCTCCCCGGCCCTCAGGAAAAAGAGTCTGTCCCATGGTGCTGAGGTGAGAAACTGTTGTCTTGGTTTGCTAAAGATCAGAGTTTACACTCTAACACATTAAGGTTTGTTCATTAAAACTGACATTGTGTCAATTTCAAGTGCATTTTATTGCAGGAGATGAGTTGGTTGTAAAATGTATTTGGTGTTTACAGCAATTGTTGGATGTGTTGGATAGTAATAGTTACAGACAGTACAGTACAACAAACAAGGACATTTATGTGTTGTATGTCTGAAGCATAAACCTAGTTATTACTTTTATGGTAGATTTTTTTAACACACCCACAGATGGTTTTACTCTAACCTACAATGTTCTGCTTACTATATTATGTTTCGCTTTTTTAGATTGATTTCCATTTTTGAAGAACATTAGGGAATTAATGTACCTAAGCGTGGAACTTACAACAATATCAATCCACCACAGTAACGTTTTGAAGTTTTAAGATAACCTCCTCCTTTGTGTGCAGGTACACGGGTTTAGTTTTCTCTGAAAAGTGATTATTGTTGACAGGATGTTTGATGTATACACATTTATATCCACAAGGATTTTCATAAATCAATGTAGAGTGAAAACTGTAAAACCTGGCTGAAGTGCATTGGCCAGTCCCTTGCATTAAACAGGTTGCTGATCAGTATTCTCAAGTAGTTCACGTGAGACTCTCCAAACGCTCTTGCAGACACCAACAAAGAAATTGTGCTTGTTTTAAAATGCTTTCCATTTTATAAAAACAGAACTTGCAGAGCTTTATAATGTTTGTATGATGGATTACTTACATTTCAAGGATCTATAAGTTGATTTTCTCGCTGTAGTGAAGTGAATTAAACACGAAAGGCTACTTACAGGATAAAAAATGATACATAAATCTGGATTAAATTACCCGCTCTTTCATTCCTAACTCTCAAACTTCATCTGTTTGACTCATAACAAATCTGCGGTAGTGACGATGCTGAGGCAGTGAGGATTTATGACTCACTTTCTTTCACTCTCTTGTGTTTGCCCTTGTTGTGCAGTGAGAGAAGCACTCATTGCTTCTGAAAGTTTTAACAGATCTCCTGTCAAAAAAGTGGGTCACACAGTATAGGGTTGGAAGTGAGCCGATCCCGAGAGGAGCCTTCATGAATTGCCTGGCTGCCTGTTGCAGAGAGGCTGTCTGGACCACCCTGTGTCAGACAGGACAGACGATGTCAGGTGACTCTGACATAAATGTGCGTCAGTCTGGTAGAGAGAAGCAGAGGTAGGAGAAAGTGTGAGACCTAGATGAAAAGACAGTGGTGAGACAAACTGTGTTCAGCTGTAAAGGTTTTATTTTCAGTCTCTCAGAATCAAACACTAGGGGCTTGTTGCAAAACCCGACCTTAAGTGCTGAAGTGGCCTGCCTGCAGTCCAGACCTTTCAACAATTAAAAAAAACTCAAAAGAAGAGAGGATGGTTCACCTTGATAAATATGGCCCTGTCCCAACTTTTTTGAGACATGCCGTCCATTTCAAAATTACTTTATTTTTTCTTAAAACGGTACATTTTCTCAGTTCAAACATTTAATCTGTTCTGTTTTTAATGACGATTTTACAGTGTCCCAATTTTTTATGGAATTGGGGTTGTAGCTAGTGTACAAGCTCCAATGCCCAGTCACAATCCAAAACATAGAGCTTGTCAGGTGGTACAGTAACTGTTGTCTGTGTAAAAGCAGGATAAGGTTGTTCCTTTAAATTTACGTCACATTTCTTAAGCATGACTGACTTTGAAGCTTTAAGTCTCTAAATAATCTAACTTGAATTGAAACGTAGCCTTAAACACTGGCTAATAGCTGAACAACAGCTACGAAAGCTAGAAACAACCCATTAGCACTGATAATTAATAAAATATCTACATCTGAAATAATAATAATATTAAAAAATATATATTTACAGTGGTTGTTTATGATAATATTATAAATGACCACTCAAAGCAGCAGTTTTTTAAAGAAATAGTTACATAAATGTACAGAGGTCTATAATACTGTCAGTACAGTACAGTCTTCTAACAGGACAAAACTAATAATAATAAACAACTGATAATTAGAAAACCTTTTTTCAATGATGATAACACAGTTGAAGACATGGATCTTTTCATGAAAAACATGGTAATTCCTGTGTGTCTAAACATTTGGTATATCTTCATACATATATGGCCCAATAATGCAATTCAGTATAATATTTTATACACAGTGTAATAATTTATGCTCATGCCAATATGTGGATATTTGATATTTTACAGTCTAAAAGTCTACATATTTAAAATTAGAAGTAGATCTAGCTGCCTCACGTAACAATAATGTAACAATAATCCTGTAATAGTGAAATTATTGCCTTGACCAGTGGCCAAGTCTAAAGTCCCATCTTCCGCTGACATTAAGGATTCCAGCTAATATTTCCTGACATGGTGAGCAGTCCACCATCTGCCACCAGATTCTGCTGGTAGATCTACTTCAATATTGAGGGGCTTTGTCCTGGTGAATCTTCATCCTTGATAAACCTGAGAATTTATTTCCCCCTTAATGATGGTAATCTGTCCAGGCAGGCTGCTGTATGTAGAGCTGTGACTTCTTCCCACGCTTTTCAACCTTAGTTTCATCAGTCCACAAATAGTTTTTTCTAGTAGCTTTGTGGGATGTCAAGGTGCTCTTTGTCAGCCACAGTATTAAGTAATCTCTATTTATAGATAATTTGTATAGTGCTTCTCTGACTTTATGCATCTGCAGGGATTATTAGTCTTCTGTTAGTCATCTGAAGGTCCTTCATATGAATAGAAAAGTCAATAGCTCAAATCTACATCTCAAGTGTTCAATGATTTATTCAATATAGACAAAAACAACACAATGATCCGTGTATTATTAGTTAAAGTAGATTGTGTATGTTTATAATAGTAAATTAGATGAAGATCTGACTTTATGTTTAGACAGATTTGTACATACGTTTGGGTTCAAGTCCAACAGTGACACAGTTTCATGGTTTTGGCTCTTTGCACCATTTAAAATTAAATTAAATAAAGTGTAGATTGTCAAATTTCATTTAGGGATTTTTCAAAAATATTGGATGAACCATGAAAGACCTACAGCCATTTTATATTAATAGATCCACAGTTTCAGTGGCTAGGCATTATTTCATTCACAAGTGAACCATTAAAAGCTCTAGAGTTGATTTTATGTGTTGCATTTGCCATTGGAACCAGTTTTTTGTTACCAGTCACTAAACTAAAGAGCTGTCACAGCCATCAACAAGCCACTAGATCAAATCAAATCCATCACAGAAACAGTAAAATTATTACATGTGGGCAAACCAAGTATTTAAATGTACTGGTGAGCTTAGAAAGTCAACCCTCTGACCTGAAGCCAGTTCAACTTGTATTTAACATGCCAAAGGCAAAACTGAAGGCAAAACATGGAAAGAACAAGAGGGAAGTGAAGAGAGCTGCAGTAAACGCATGGCAGAGCAGCACCAGAGGAGTTTAATTTAGCATTATGTTTGTTTAAATATTTATGAGCCACCAAAAACAGGTGTCTATCTACAAACATGTCTGTAATTCTTACCCAGTTCTGTAAATATGTTCAAACAAACCCTTCAGTTAAAGCTGACAGTCTAAACTTTAAGCACATCGAAATCCTTTCATTCATTCATTAAATCTACTTTTTCCTGCCACAGTTCATGATTTGATTGAAACATCCACCACAAAACAGCACAATGTGCAGATCAAATACTCCTCATCCTCTGTCACTTAAAAGGTGATTGAAAGTCGGGACATTTTAGCGTCCACTGTGCAGTTTCACTGACTGTCACAAATCACGAGAAAAATACTTCGGATTTAAATCCTCTGTCACTTAATGTGCAGGTTTAATGTCAGACCAAAGCTCTTGCATTCAAGATGTTATAATTTGTCATGTTTTATAAATGGTTATTATTGGTACTGATGCTTTATGGATTAGATAACTGGGTATTTTATGGCTCATTAGTGAAGGAACTATCAGAGAGAAAAGATCAACACTGTCCAAAAGGATTCTGTGTGTGTTGAACCGTTTATTCCGATTATGGACTTTGAACTGATCTTTAATACATTAGTAAATCCTTTATTAACATTATACAGTTACTTAGTACTTAAACAAAATGGGGTATTACAAGGTGGTATCTAATAGTTGTGCAATATCTTGCAAAAGAAAGCATTAGCTTTGAATATGCTCGTGATTTATTTCACACATTCTGCAGTCATTTTTTTCTTAACCTCTCATGAATCAAAACAGATGATATTATAGCTAAAATGCAGTAAATTAGTCATAACCTTCAACAGCCAATAAATTAAACAAAGCTTTGACGGACAGTGCTAAAATAGTGCCGCATCTTTTGTGATACCGACTGTCACGACAAAATAGGTGTCACTTTTTATGAAAGAAGAGACGTCTCGTTTTACAGCAATACTTTTAAACTGAGACTTCTTAAAACCGCACCTTGTCACTGCTCTGTCATAGTTTGCTCTTTACTCTCGCCTGTTTCTCAGCTCTGTCCTTCAGCTGGAGCCAGATTTCATTAACGCCTTCAAAGATGCTCTGGCTGGTGTTTGAAGAAGAAGGGCAGAGCGATGGAGGAGATGCACTGCAGATTGTCGAGGTGCATTAGTCCAGCTTGACACTGACGTTCATTCATCTTTTAATGAGATTCAGCACCATCAT